>WOFM01000391.1:0-170216 GCA_011428145.1 Ericerus pela
TTCAACAATATATGTATCTCATTGGTATGTAACGTAGTATATGGAACAAATCAGACATTGCACAGCGACAATGCAAAAAAAAAATTTAATTAAAATACTGTGAAAATAAATTTTTGCTTTTAAGTAATCCATCCAGATCTAACTAAATAAATTTCTAAAATTCATTTCATACCATCATGAACAATCATCTTAGTAGAATATACGTACAGATCGGATTTTGGATAAATGTTTTTTCAGTCCCGGAACTGAACATGAGTCGAAGTTCAATATAGTAAAAAAAAAAGTAAGAAAAAATATTTGTTCCACATCAGTGTATAGAAACTGAATCTTAAAAACTGTAAGACTAAGCTAATCCTCAAAATCAATATTACCAAAACCAGAAATAAGCTCTAAACATCTGTATGTCAAAAAGAACTTCCACAGCTATAAATGAACCTGTATGAAGTTATTCCGGGAACTCTATTAGAAACAACCCAGTTTTGTTACTGCCACGTAATCTAGTACAAAATGATTATGAATGAGATGTGAAATTAAATCAATAAAAATCAATAAGATATTTTGAACCAATATACGTCATACTACTCAAATGGTTACAGTTATTATCGTTATCTTTTATGAATTTATTCCACATAAGTGAATACTATATGCTGGAGTGAAATTAAAAATCTAAGTGAAACTTCATCAACATCATTAAACAACCCGGAAGTGAAAATAAAACATTGAAATCCCTGAAAGAAGTGACACAAAATGCCATGTAAAGAAAAATGAATTCATTTCACATACTTAGTTAGCCTAATACAAGAACAAAATTTTCAGTCTTTAAAATCCAGTCTATAGTATAATGTGGAACTGGAAATACAGGAAATACAAAAATTTTTAAATCTTAAACAAAGTAAAAAACTGTGATTCCGGAATCATTTAAAGTTCTCCACGGATGTGCTTTCAACAATACATGTATCTCATTAGTATATAACATGGTACAACAAACGAATCAGACATTACCATCAACCACTTAAAAAAAAAAAAATTAAATTAAATTATCACGAAAATCCATTTTTTTTATTATGTAATCTATCTAGGTCTAACAATATAAATTTCTAAAATTCATTTCTTACCACCATAAACAATCATATCAGTAGAATATATGTACAGATTGGATCTTGGTTTAATATGTTTCCAGGCTCAGAACTGAACCTGGGTCAAAATTCAATATAGTAAAAAAAAAAAGAGTAATTTCAAATATTTGTTCCCATTAGTGTTTCAAGTCTGCATCTTAAAAACTGTAAAACTAAACAAATCCTCAAAATCAATATTACCTAAACCGGAAATAAGCTCAAAACATCTGTATGTCAAAAAGAACTTCCACAGCTATAAATGAACATGTATGAAGTTATTCCGGGGACTCAGTTTGAAAAAACCGAGTTTGGTTTATACCACATAATGTAGGATCAAAAGATTAATAATGAGATGTGAAATTAAATTAAGAAAAATAAAGCCAATTGCTAAAAATCAATAAGAAATTTTAAACCAGTATACTGCATTCTACTCCAATGGCTACAGTTATTCTAGTTATTTTTTACGAATTTATTCCACATAATTAGTTTGATCACAAAAGTTTGAGAAGAATAATTATGGAAACATTAGAAATTTACTGTATCAGAACTGGTCAGATTACGTAAAAACAAAAATGGGTTTTCTCTGTTTTTTTTTTTTTTTTTTTTTTTTTTTTTTTTTTTGCAGTGGAGTTGAGTAATGTCTGATTTGTTTCATGTACCACATTATATGCCAATGAGATACATATATTGTTGAAAGCACATCCCTACATAACTTTAAATGATTCCGGAATCACAGTTTCTAACTTTGTTTAAATTTAAAAATTTTCACATATCTGGTATTTCCAGTTCCACTTTATACTACAGACTGGATTTTAAAGACTGAAAATTTGGCTCTTATATTAGTCTAACTAAGTATGTGAACTGAATTCATCTATCTTTACTTTGCATTTTGTGTCACTTCTTTCAGGGATTTCAATTTTTCACTTTCACTTCCGGTTCGATTAATGATGTTGATGAAGTATCACTTAGATTTTTAGTTTCATTCCATCATATAGTATCCTCTTATGTGGAATAAATTCATAAAAGATAACGAGAATAACAGTAACCATTGGAACAGTATGACGTATATTGGTTCAAAATGTCTTATTGATTTTTATCAATAGGATTGATTTTTCTTGATTTAATTTCACATCTTATTCATAATCATTTTGTACTAGATTACGTGGCAGTAATTAAACTAGTTTGTTTCCAATAGAGTTCCCGGAATAACTTCTTACAAGTTCATTTATAGCTGTGGAAGTTCTTTTTGACATACAGATGTTTAGAGCTTATTTCCAGTTTTAGTAATATTGATTTTGAGGATTAGCTTAGTCTTACAGTTTTTAAGATTCAGTTTCTATACACTGATGTGGAACAAATATTTTTTCTTACTTTTTTATCTTTACTATATTGAACAACTTTGACCCAGGTTCAATTCCAGGGCTGGAAATACATTTATCCAAAATCTGATCCGTACATATATTCAAGTAATACGACTGTTTATGATGGTACAGAAAGAATTTTAGAAATTGTTTTTTGTCTGACTTGGACGGATTACATAAAAAAAAATTGCATTTTCATGGTATTTATAATTTTTTTTTTTTCTGTTGTGTTGGGTAATGTCTGATTTGTTCCTTGTACCATGTTATATACCAATGAGATACATATACTCTAGAAAACACATCCGTGGAGAACTTTAAATGATTCTGGAATCATAGTTTTTTGCTTTGTTTAAATTTAAAAATTTTCGCATTTCCAGTATTTCTGGTTCAATTTCATACTATAAACTGGATTTTAAAGACTGAAAATACCCAGTTTTGGTTCCGGGCCTAGAAACACATTTATCAAAAATCCGATCTGTACGTGTGTTCAACTAAGATGACTATTTATGATGGTATGAAACAAATTTTAGAAATAGATTTTGTGTGTTCTGAACGGATTACGTAAAAGTAAAAATGGATTTTCACGGTATTTTAATTTTTTTTTTTTTTTTTAGGATGGAGTTGGATAATATTTGATTTTTTCCATATAAAATGTTACAAACCAATAAGATACATATATTGTTGAAAGGACATCCACATACAACTTTTAGTGATTCCGGAATTGCAGTTTTTAGATTTGATAAAATATTAAAATTTGCGCATTTCCGGTTCCATTTCATACTATAGACTGGATTTTAATGGCTGAAAATGTGGTACTTGTATTAATCTAACTAAGTATGTGAAATGTATTCATCTACCCTTACTTGTTATTGCTCGGTCACTTAGAGGTTTTCTCAGGGGGTGTGAGACACATTCACAAGGGTTCATTGCACCCCTTGCTATCCTGAAAAATCTACTAATGGATGTACTGGTATTTGTGAAAAGGAGAGAATGGATTTCTCTACACCAAAAAAATGAAAAATTCATCGCTAAAAGCGTAATTTTAGTAGTATTTCGAATTTGAAGGAAGTAACGTTGAAAAAATAACAAATTTGGACAACAATCATGTAAATTACAAACATTTCTGATAATTCATCATCAACAAATGTTTTTCCAAATATTCTTGCATAAAACTATGTCTTTAATCACATAAAATATATTTTTATAAGCAGAAAAGGAGCATTCTACATCCACTAAATGTATACGCACTTAATGTTACATTGTCTCCAGAAACATTGGTACCAATTAAACCATCAGTTAGAGCATTTAACTTTTAAACACTTTTACTGCAGTTATCAAAACGCCAAAATGTGACTGCAGTTCTTGAGGATGCTAAAATCGGGTTAATTTATTATCAGCTTATTACTTATCGTGGTGGGTGCTTTAGAAGCAGTTATTTTATTTTATCCCCTAATTTGTCAACTTTTTCTACGGCGTCGAGATAGAGATGTAACTCTGCACCTAAGATATGTAATGGGATCAAATCCCAACCATGATATGATCTTTGGCTTACTTGTTTCTTATTCTTTTCAATACTTAGTTTTGAGTTTTGGACATGAGACTTTAATGGAAGATTTTTACACTTATAAAATAATAAGTGTATTTTAAAAAAATTCATTTTTCTATTTGACTCATTATAAGAGTAAAAATCTAGAATTTAAAAAAAAAAATAGAGTCTCCTCTAAAATTAACCTTTTACATGGGGGAATATTGTTAACAGTGTAACTGAGCTTATCAACTGCATTGTACAGCAGATACGGTGTAGCAGACAGAATAGGATATCTACATGTTAGATAAAATTAAAACTGATTTTAAAACTAAATGATTTTATAACAAAAAATTCAACTTTTTATTAAAATCTGTAAATTCGGCATTTCTTTGGCATCTATTTCGTTTCTGACAATTTTTGGCAAAATAAAATTTCATTCATAAGCCCTCAATAACATGAATTGTATTTTCCTTTTATCAAGACATGCTAGCTGTTAGATAATTGGTTTATAAATTTCGAGGAATCCTCTCTATGACGGTGCAAGACCAAGGCTAAAAATATCGTGTTTCTGGTGTTTCTTTTCCTCGTCACTGAACGTAATACCTGCGCCTACCGATTTTTATGGAAAATAATTCTAAAAATAACAAAGATATCCAAGTAAATCGTTTCTTTAAATTAAAAAATATAGAAAAGAGTATACAGCAGACTTTGGGTTATATTACGAGTACAAGATGAAGAACGATTTAAAAGCTCTCTCCAAAATGAACTCATCTAAGGAATTGATTCACAAACGGGGACCAACTAACGAACAACATTCGGATAGTAAGATATGGTGTAGTAAGAAATTCCACTGAAGAAAAAGAAACCAAGAAAGGCTCTATGTTTAAGAAGTCTGAGTATTCGTTGAAAAGGTGTGTTCGATTCCGAAGTCCGTATGACTGTCAGTATTTCTCTTAAAATGTCACAAACAGCAAAATATATTTTATCGTGGAGGTACGATATTGCAGGATACTCACGAAGAAACTGCACAAGGCGACGACACACGCAGTCGGCTTTCATTCTTGTATTCGGTTGCGACCAACATGGTCACAAATCTTCTCCATACACAGTTCATAGTACCCATAAAAGCACAACACCAGCCGTCAGTCCTGCATCAAATTATCGTACTTCATTCATTACTGCGTCCGACTAAAGACAGGTCGTTATCAATGTCCAGCTTTGCCTCGGGGCATACATACAGCTTGTCTGCGACACGCTTTATACGCGACATTTATAAAACCCATCTTGATAACAACTATGCCAAAATTATTTTAGCGTGAGTGAAAAAAGGTGAAGGGAAAACCCACAGCTAAACCCATTAATGTCGCTGCTATAATGATGTACGATAATTTCTTCATGTAGCCATTAAGTCTCCAATTTTTTCAGACAATTTCAATATTTTCAAGAAGTGCATCATTCGCTCAACAGTCTACACACGATTCGTCATCTTGACCGAAGAGAGAAGGAAGAAAAAACAAAAAAAGACAACGTCGTTTGAACCATAAAATTTTACAACAAACGTTAGCACGAATTGCATGTCACATTTGGGAAAGACAGGAGAGAAAGGAAGGGAAAACGACTTCATAAATTTCCATTAACGTGTAGTACCTACCGAGTAAATGCCTTCCTGAATCTCAATTTCCCTGTAAAAATAAACATCGAATGGGGGCATGTAGGTTTAGGCCGAAAAAAATTCAAAAAAATTTCTTCATGTTGAGAGATTTTAGGTTCGTTTTCCGAATCAAATTAGCCAAAAGTTTTCGACGAAAACGTAATTTCACTATTACTTGATTTAGAGAAGAGCTTTTTAAGAATGTACTAACGAGGAAATGAACTATACCAGAGGCAAATATCCTATGTTTTACATGTCGTTCAGCGAGGTCCGACACCTCTCTGCCACAAACCCAACCCACCCATTGAAAAGTATTATACGTGTAGGACGGGTTTCGAATTTTTGATCGTAATTGTCTTGAAACAAGATATAGCTACTTGTTCGAAATAAATGAAATTTTAAAGGAAGCTCCAACGAATAAAATGGATCAAAAATCAAAAAGTTTGAACTCTTGGAAGCCGAGAAAATCGAAGAATAAGATAAAATCGTGTATTACATTAACTTAATTTAATGTTATCAGTAAACTTTACCCTAAAGACAACTAATAATTAAAACTACTCATTTTCATGAATTCATTTTTTTGAGCCTTACCATTAGTTGTCTTTAGGGTCAAGCTTACAGATAACATTAAATTAAACCAAGTTTTCTTAACTTCTAATGTCTCAAACTTCTAGTTTTTAATCTCATTTTATTCATTGAATCCCCCTCTAAAATTTTATTTGTTTCAAAAAAGATAGCTATCTCTTTGAATAAAAAAAATTAGGACCAACAATTCGTATAAAAGAACATATTTCACATGCATTTCAAGGTTTTCATGGAGTGAGGATAGTGAACTCACTGAAAATGACCGAACTGTGCCTCAAGTATGATTCATATGCTCGATACACCCGTACCTCCATAAAATAGCACTACATTAAAATTGCCACACGTATTTCAAGTATTTTGAAGACATGTACATAATATCTCCTAGAATTTCAATCTGTTAAGGAATCGAACAGCTAAAACGTAAGAAAGCAATTTGCTTATTTATGATATGAATTGTATCCAAAACAGATTCGAAAATTTAATTGAGATGCTCCTATCTCTGTTCATCAAATTTTCTCAAACTTGAAACCTATCTCAATCATATTTTCACACTCAAAAACAGCTATCCTGTGAATTTAATTTACTTTGTTGGTCTAGTTCTTCTGAACACGTTTACATACGTACGTACGTACGTACATACGTACATACGTACATACGTACATACATACATACATACATACATACATACATACATACATACAATTATTGCTCGTTTTACAATACAGGATAAGTTGGGTTAAAAACGTGTTTTTAAAAAATATGCTTTTACAATTTGAAGAAGAAAATAACTGGGAAAGAAAAAATAAAATTTCTCACTTTTTTTCAAAGACAGAAACAAAAAAAACTTTTTAAGAAGTAATATACTTCATTAAGTTTATTTTTAACGTATAATGTACCTAAAACCAAAATAAATGAAATTTACCCCACATAAAATACAATTTGACTTGAAAATCCTATTCCACCAATATATTTGTATTGTGCTTATACTCAATTCAAAGATGGCCGTGGTTGGCTTCACGTTTTGTCCATGTAAAATGATACGAGTTCGATATCTAGATACAGTATAAACATCTCTGATGGATGTCAGTGAATAAATTGTCACTAGTGTGCCTCAATTTAGAAAATTCCGAAAATGTGAGGTCGTTACACCACTTTTTTTTTTCTTTCAAGTCAACAATCTTCTCTTCATGATAATACCACGATACTAAGTTAGAAAGTTTACAGCGTTTCAATAAATTCTACACAAGTTAGAACCCTAAGTGGAAAATTACGAACATATCTTGGGTTTTGATTTCAATTTGTCCCTCTCTAATAAATAGAACAAAAAACACACAAAAATAACTCACTCGCGAAATGCACATCTTCAAAAATCATGAATCTTGGCTCATTTCAATGCTTCAGACACGTTTGTGGTAAGTCATGTATGGATATGAGCGGTATGCGGATAGTAATGACGATAAAAATGTAACATCTGGAGCGTCTGCTACTTGTCCACAGCCAACATACTTCTCCAAGGACTGTTTTCAAGAATTTAAAAGACTATATGTCGCCAAAATATATCAGATTAATAAGCTGAATGGCAATTCCCACTGGTGATGAACCAAAGATAATTTGAAGTTGGAGACCACGACAATCTAGGTCTTGTTCTAGGACTTTGTTCTGGACAGTCAAGTCTCGATCGAACTAATTACCATATTACTACAATTAGTGATGACTAAATTAAATTTCGTGACCTCCCAAAGTATACATGAATCTCACTAGGAACATCAGAAAAATGATCAAGAGAGGAAGAAAAACATCAGACTCAAACTATTGCAAATTTGTTGAAACGGTAATTAGCAAGAATGCGAACATTCTCCAGATTGTTAACGAACTTTCTCAAGTTTTTCGTTTGATCTCCGAAAGGCATAGTCCGTTTTGGTCGCGCAGAAAATACATAACCAATACAAATTTTCTCATTTTTATATTTACTACAACATGAAGTGACAATTTTCAGCAGATTTATTGCTCAAAAGGTGCCCCTCAACTTCCCACGTTATATACGAATAGAAGACGCGACTATCTTAAATTCGACCAATATATCTGACCGAGGAGGTACAATTGGAAATATGCATTTGTATATTCCTCTATACTGGCGCAAAAATATTACGTCGTTCGACTTTATGAGCACGAAAAAAAGACACCTATTCGTGTCAAAAGAAAGAACTACACACATACTTATACTTCATTTCCTACTCGAGTAAACGAATCGCCAATTGTTAACTGTCAAAGACGAGTTTTTCTTCCTTCTTTGTTTCCCTTCTTCCTCCTCACCATTTCAAACTCTTTTCTAGTAAATTTTTTGTTTTGTTCGTGCGTGTTCAGTTACTCTTTTTTTTTCCTCATTTTATTTTATACTTTTCCCCCTTATTTTTTTATTTTACGGTATCCGTAAATACGCGAGTGTATGTGTAAATGTAAAAATCACCTGAAATCCACTTTATAAAGTCACCAGTAATAAAAACAACATCATGGCAGCGCAGCGTAACAATTACCAATGTAATAGTTGCAAATGAACTCTGTGGACAGCGTAGACCACCCAGCGAGTTGTGCACCTCTCTCTACCCCTTCAGCACACCCAACTCAACTTCTATGGATAAAAAAAAATATTGTTTCACTCCTTCCGTCCCAGCGAAAAAAAAAAAAAAGAAAAAGAAAAAAGAAAGAAAAAACAACGACCAAAGACCTAAGTATACGGTAGGCGTAACACGCGGTTTTTTCGCATATTTTTGCGAATCGTAGGTTTTTTTTTCACTTCTCATTTCGTGCTGTCTGCATGCAAGTGGAATTTATCACAATTTTCCCGACAGTATGAGTTGATTTCTCCTATGAGTATACCTATCATCCATTCTCCTTTCCCATCTAATTAAACGAGGAACCAAAAAATTTCGAAGATTTCTTCTTCTTAGTTGCATAGGTGGATGAAATGCGGTTTAAGTGTAAACTGTAGCGGAATTACAAAAGGTAAAAGATTTATCGAGTGCCACGTTTATGACGTTATGCAAAATTTCAAATTTAAGGTCGTTGACAAGTCGAAATTACATTGCATATGCTTAACGAAGAATACAGGGGTGAAGAAAACTAAATCGTATCCCGATTTGACATTAATCGCTGACGGGCGAGCAGAAGGAGAAAGCGGAGAAACAACTTGGAGAAACATTTTCTGATTCAAGTCATAACTCATAAGCTAACCTATGTAAAAGAGAGTGGGTAGCTCGAGAAATGTTAAAATGAAAAAAACGATAAAAAACAAAAATTTGTTAATTTTTTCATAAATAAAAACTGTTTTAAAGTGAGATTTGAGCAAGGCGAGGAAATTTTACCCATATACTCTACCCGAAGTTCTTCACAGTTAGGCTGAATTAAAAATTTAAAAATGTTTTTTCAAGTAACCAAAGGGTAAGTCACCCCCTAGCAAAAAAGATCAGACGAGAAATTCGAGTATTTTAGTCTGCAAATTCGAACATTCCCTCATCACAGAAAATTATTTTAGAACGTCACTGCAGGTAACGAACAAAACATTCTAATACCACATAACTTAATGCTTGTGGAAAAATGAAAATAAAAAAATTAAATGGATGTTTTAATCGGAAAATAATTAGGATAATTTTTTTTTTAGAATGCGGGAGGGCGTCAGCAAGGAAAGTTACACAGTACACAACTGCACACTCATTAACACAAGGAGACTTTACTGAACCTGAGGACATAATAGCGAGAATTAACGAGAAATAGTTGATCAAAATGAAGATGTTTCGAATAGATTTCGGAAATCTGACCACAGCAGGAAAAATAGTTCAGGTAAAAAAGATGCTGAAAAAATATGAATACTACGAATTTTACATCTAATTAATACCAAACATTTGTTTGACAAGTATTAATAGACTCACAATCAAACAAAATACTGTAGGAAATGACAATACATGGTTTAACAGGGATAGAAAAGCCATTAGCTGTATTTTTCGAAACTCTCCACTCTGAATACACATGTCAGGAATTGACAGTTATGAACACTTCATCTACATACATAACGACATACCAAGTTAATAGGGAGCTTTTGCATTTTACAGAAGCCGAAAATTCTGGAAGATTAAGATAAACCCAAACAATGACAAATCTAGGGGGGCTACCGGGTTACAGTCCCCCTTAAAGTACCAACATGCACTATATACTCTGTTCACACTACGAAGTGCGCTACGTAAGAATTACAATAGACGTTGCAGTTGGCTGTGGAGAGAGGAAAAGATATTTATACAATGATAAGCATTATTTTGTACAGCAAATGAAGATCGTATTTGAAGCAGATAAGTGTGGATATGGTTTATGATGCCATGCACTTCAGATAAGATGAACTACCTATTTCAAGAGATTAGAGAATTATAGGTAATGATTAGTGAGAAAATTTTGGATTAGCCCACCTTGATACCTAAAAGAAACCATTGTTATTTTCATGGTATTTACTCATATAATGATAGAAGATAATTCATTCATCCCAAAACACAAATGTAAGGTTTATAGTAAGATTTGTTAAAATGCTGAAACAATTCTGAAAGTATAGTAGGTGTGACAACTCTCTGTCAAGACATCGAGAACATAGTACTGTCGGACATCAGGTCCGAGAAGGTGTCTGACGACAAACTACTTTTATAGTCCTCGGACATTAAATGAACAACTAATGTTTTCGTCGACTTCTTATCAATCGGCGAAGTTGTATTCTTTATTTGGTCGTTGATTTATTTCACGTAACGGGAAATGAACCTGACATTGTTTAAATCCCTACGATTTTGGTGCTAGGTATCAGTTAATTACGTTCATTCATGTAACTATGAATGAATGTTTGGTTAGAGTTCCTTGATGCATTTGTATAAATTAAAATATTTTTGCATCAATGAAAATTATTTGTGTGCGTGGGAATTTAATTCTCACGTACTTTTATTTTATTTTTAAGATTTCAGATAACCTTGAAGTGTTATATTGACGTGTATAAATTCGAGAATATTGTTTTCAAATTTCTATTGTCAGTCCGGAAAAAAATTATATTTATTTCCGAATTATTTTTTCTATTAGAGAATCGAAAATATTATAAGTTTCGATTCTTTTTGTGCCGTGAAGTTGAATAAAATAAATAAATTAAACTTCGTTTGATGAGTGGAAGCGGTTTCAGTAGCAGTTGGAAACAAATTATTTCTAGTTCGTTAGCCTTTTTTTTTTTTTTTTTTTGAGAGAGAGATTAAAATTCTTTTGAGTTTTAATTTCCGAGGTTATTAATTGAATCGGATTTTATTAAAAAGATCCACCGAAGCAATGTAGGTACAGGAGGACTGGGCTGAGGTGGTCGCCAACAGTCGTTGTTGGACATCAGGTGCGAGAAGGTGTGTGACGACAAACTACTTTTATAGTCCTCGGACGTTAAATGAACAACTATTTATAAGTGCCAAACCATAGTGGTATACTACCACTATACTACATACTTGCTGAAAGAATTTATGGCTGTTCAGTGTATATACATTGTAAAACCCTGTTTTTGTTACTGGCGAATATTGTGTTTTATTTTTTTACAGGAGTTCTTTTTTTGAATCTGACTTATCCTTTAACTACTGGTTACTAACTTTGATACAGCTCTACTCTACCACTATTGAGAAGAGTATATGTAGGCACAGACAGTATGAGCTTTAATACCGATTCACAAAATACTCGTTATCACAACTATGACAACATTCTAAATTCCATAATTATAGTAAGATTAGCCTTTTATTGGCCACTGACACATACGTCTGATTTATAATTTGTGCAACCAAAGTGTCGAGTAGAATGGTCTATGGGGAAAAGTAGGTCTAGTTTGTTGACAAAAATGATGTTTAGTATCAGTTTTTACTGACATAGGAGGTAGTAACATTTATTTTATTTTATTTCACATGTAAATTCAATTGTGTCAATTCTCACTTCCTCGCCCATTAAGCCCATTGTAATTTTAAGTTTTCTTGAAGTAATACACATGTCACATTACATCATTTCCATATGTTTTCTCTTATTATATTACATTATTGTGTTCTTACGAGCAGTTCTTGGTTGCTGACATGTAAATCCCTGAGGGGAGACTGTTCCTATTTCACTTGGAGAAATTGTGTTGCATTATTACTTTCTATCATCTCTTCATTTTAGTTGGTTTATTCCCTTTTTGACCTATTAAGCAAAATTTATTCTTTGGATTATATAATGTCAAATATTACCCTTTTTGGAAATGTTTGGCTTCCTATTATTTAAATCTTTTAGTCTTTGAACCCCTTATGCATACTATCTATGTCCCCCAATGGAAATATATGAGGAGCCAGTGATGACCATAGAACTATACAATTCTTATTGTCAGATTTTGTCCCCACCTTCAGACATCACTATTTATATATATGATTTCAAATTATTGGTGCCAAAATTTTCCTCGGGTCATGGAATGAAAAACGTACCCATCCCCAACCCTGGGGAATAAAACAACACCCAGTGTAAAAAGTAGATTTTCTAAAGTAAACCTACTTAAAAATGAAGCTCTGCACCCGCTACTGATTTAGGTCTTACGCTATCAAGTCTAGATCTTGTACAGTTCAAGTTCTACTCTTGTCTTAGTCTTGCCCACAAGATTTTCATCAATTATTGAAAATTAGCTAAATTAAATTTACCCATTTTCAAAATATAGAAGAAAAACTATGAACACTACATATTGAAAAATATTTATGTTGTAAGATTTCGACCATTCAATAATTTATTTATCCATATTTAAGGACCATTTTACAGTTTGTCCATAATTTGCAAGGTTTGCATTTGGTCTTAGTCTTGCTATTATATAGTTGGTCTTGCTTGTGATTTAGGCCTTATTATTGCAAGTATGGTCTTAATCTTCAAGACCAATTTTGCTCTTCCATAACGAAGAAGCTAAGCTTCAGAAACTATTTAACTTCTGATTGAAAAACAAAATCTCCACTAACAATAGTACAAAATCAATGAAGTTTAAGTTAAAAAAAAAAAATCAAATGACAATACTCTTATGTTAAAATCTTAAAACCTACGAGAAGAAGCAATGGCTAACATACATTGAGAAGGGTCACGATTTTCCGAAATCATTATCTCAATTTTACCTTTTTTGTTAATTAATCTCACGTTATTCGTATTAAAACTTTCTAACAAGTCTATCTTCTGTAAACAACCCTATTAACCATCTAGAATAAAAAATTTTCTAAATCACCATCAAAGTTCGTCTCATAAACGAAAATCCGTAATTTTCATTTACTCATTTGACTACTTTGTTTGAACGACCAGAAGAGAAGAGAGAAATAAAGAAGCACAGAAAAAAGTCCTAATTACGTGTTAGCAAAGGTTAAAAAGTAATTTAGACGAACGTTTTGTTTCATTCGGCAATATTTATCCAACACTAAAACGGTTTCTTGTTTGGTTTTAAATAACCATTTTTTTCCTTTTTCAATTTTTTAAACCCTCAAATTTGGAACAATATTGGGCTATTTATTTGTTTATTACCAGCAACTATAATGAGTTAATTCTCAAAAAATATTTTACTGCTACATTCATACTCAAGAGTTGCAGAAGAACCACGTTTTTTTAAATTCTACTTTTGGCCTACATCAGGTAGGATTTTCTCAAATAGCATTTGTAACAACAGCTCACAAAAATAATGAAGTCCAGCTGTAGTTGCCGTAAGTGAACATTCAAAAATTTTGTACCACAGTCTTATTTTTCAGAAAAATAAAAATTGAGTTATTAGCAAAAGCAAATACAGAAATTGTAGGAGCGGCCAAAAGGGGAGCTTTAGGCTTATCACAACTTTTTCAACACTCCAGTCGACCTTTTTGTATTATTCTCAGTTCTGGGGTTTGATCAGTATTTCCCGAAGTAAGCGTTGTCACCTTCGGAGAGCTATAAGCAAACCGAATTTTGAACAAAAAGTCGTTCGATGCCGATACAGATTCACAGATTACAATACAGATTTACATTACCTCCGGAGGTATACTTACTGTAAAAGTACAGGAAATCTGATAAACGTTTCTACGATAGCAAACATGTAAAAACGCCATGTTTTGAGCATGTTCGATTTTCTTTTTACGATTTACTTATACACTTTCGAGTTCTTATCATCAACATACGAGAATTCGGCTTCCTTTTCTCATATAATTTACAGAAATCCACAGATCCATTAGAGGCAAAAACACAGTAACAGTTTACAGATGCCTGTAATTCCCAGGAATACGTCACGCTAAACACATTAATTTACCGCAATATCTTTCAGCTTGTCTCCCGAAAGATAATTCCATGAGGTGTTGAGCAAATTTTTTCTGGATTAGGGAAGTAGGCCACATGAATTTGAGTATCTCCATTGGAACCCTTCCCCTCCGACCACAGGAATATATTGCTCAAACCACATCAAATTTTACATACTAACCAGGTAATAAAAAACTAAACTACATGTCAAATAAGAGTCAATATTTTAAAACCAAAATAAAATCTTATAATTTCACATTCTTATGTTGAAACACTCAACGATTAATGTATAAGCTACCGATGCATTTTCCATGCATACTGGCCATGGTGATAAAAGACGAATTCACTCATCAACCGAGGAGAAACAAGAATGTGCGATCATAGAGGGGAGGAGAATAAAGAACACGAGCAATTTACGTTAATCGTTGATATGATCTATTCAAAATGATTCGTAAATGAGAAGAAAATTTAAATCCACAAAAAAAAAGGATAAACGTTCGTTAATTAGGCAAACAAGACACTCCTTCTCTACATGTTGAAATAGCTCAACATTCTAAAAATCCTCGGTATATACCTACATTCTGATTTATGAAATAAAATAGAAGGACATACAAGTAATTTTTTTCGTAATTTTGTTGGATTTATCTATAAAACTGAAATAACTCTTACAACTTACCTAGTTTTCCCATTTCTCGATGTATTCAGCATGGATATATCGTTTTCATATCTGTCAAATTATTAACTCATGGGGTATGATTGATAAAATTCAATTATTTTCCTAACAACATAATTTATGAACTACGCAAGTAAAATTGTCTGAATTAGGGCTCAATCGGACCGATCAATAAATCAAGTTTTAATCAGCAGCTTAAATTTTTTTTTAAAACACGGTAACTCATTAATAAATTGTATTAGAGAACAACAGGCCAAATTTATTTCTAAAAAAGTTAAAAAGCTTCGTAATGTTTGCACTACAATGACTTCTAAAAAATGACTTCCAAACAAGTAAAATATATTATATATTCAACAAAAGCTTCCAATTTTTTCAAACACTCACTTTTCATTCCCTTTGAACCTTTAAATTCACACGTTTCCTTCGCCATAAAAATTTTTACGTATAGCTAACCTAAATATAAAAGTCAAAACTTTTTCAACTATTAGAAAAACTCTCTCGAGTATCATTAATAAGCATTCTTGACTTAAGTTTCTTCACGCTGATATGTGACATATCCAGGACAAATTTTTTATATATCCCTGACGTACCAGCGATAAAAGTAATGTTTATTCATTCATATCTGTGTTATTTGATAAAAAAAACCTGCCGCATTTCGGTTGAATCTTCATTTTCTTCAGTGTTTTCAAATTTTACAGATGTAAGATAGTAAAAATATCACTGGTACTTTTCTAAAAATCACTGCATGTGGTCGTACCATAGCCATTAAACGAAATATACTTTTCTGACTAGCGTGTCATCGGCATTTGTTCTGCTTACAATAGAATACTTCGCGACTACATTACGAATCCTTCATCTACATATATGAGTGAAGAGACCTGGCTTGAATGTACGGCCCCAGATAAACCGATGCTACCATTTTTTTTTCTTCTCTCACATTTTTCTCACTTTTTGTTCAATTCAAAGGGGAGTTAACCTCAAGAAACCCCCTTCGAAGGATCACTGGTAACCTAACTTTCACATGGACCTGTTCAAAAGAAATCTTTCATAAGTGAAAGGAAAACACATTTATTCTGTAGATTCAGATTGAAATATAAGGGGGCAAACTACTTTCTCTGACCATGATCAAGATGCTTGATAGTCTAATTCATTTAAAAGCATATAGAAGAAAGAGCACTTTATGGGCATGAACTCTTTAAAAAATAATCATTGTAACAAATTCATCAACGACACGTACAACAAAACTTGTGGTTAAACGGCGGCGACAAAATTAGAGCTTTAAGTATTTAGTCAATTTAGAGTACGAAACATCAAACGGGAAATCAATTGTCATATTTTATTTCATTTTTCTTTGTCCCGTCTTACAACAAATGATCATCATTCATTCATAACGAGCAAACAAAGAAAAGGAAGAAAACGATGTCACAATATGGCAAATGTAAATGCATAACTTAATGATATACCTATTAGATCTGATTATTAAATGAGTAGTTATAAACACGTATGTCACTAATTCGACAGTCGATTGCTCTTTAATTTAATTCAAACCTGGAAAAAAAAAAAGAACGCCCACTTAAGCTATTCGTGTGTAACTAAAGAAAAGTTTTACTACGACGCGGAAATTACTTTCACTGTAATTCAAAATCGATTATCAAATATGAAATGGTTCATAAAGCCTTATTTTTTCATCATCAAAAGCATCAAATTAAACGTTTTTTGCCAAATTTTTCAAAATTGTAAGTGATTTTTTCTACCCACGATTCATGTCTAGGGATAGATGGTGACGGGGCGTAGTACGATGCACGCATGTCACAATTAGCGTCACTGATACTAGACCTCATATTCCAAGAAACCGTTGGGCCTACGTCAGGAACTCAGGACGCGCGGAAACATCTGGAGATGGGCAAGATAAAAATAATTTTTACTCGAAAACAACACAAAATCCTAAATATGAATTATATAAATTGTTTAAATACTGAAGTACAGAAACTTTCTGAATTTTGATTCAAAACTAAAAGAATACGAGCGAAATGTGGGCTGCAGAAATTTAATTTTTAATGCAAAATCAAAAATACTCTTCCATTTTTTCCTTCGAAAATCACTATTTAGTATTTATCCTTGTAAAATAAGGCTACATATTTTTCAGTCAAAAGAATCATGCCGAACGAGAGAGGAGAAAGTGGGAATTCCCCTCGGACTAGAGATTCTAAAAAAAAAGGAGATTTTCATGGAATATCCACTGAAAACCCCTTTAAAAAATTCTTTGCTTTCTCTACTCGCGAAATAGACTTTCCCAGTGTTGTGAAACCCCTTTCAAAGAGAAATTCTGGATACTACACCTGAACATAAATGTTATTTTCAATTTTCTAAGGACTGATAAATTTTTTCTCCCCTTGGCCCGAATTTCCTCTTTACGGTATTGGAGAAAATCCATCAAATGCTGACCTCAAACACGTCGTTTGATAGCTCATTCAAAATCTCAGGACCTCTACAGCTTTGAAAGCTCTAACAACCAAACTGAAAAATACCTGCCCTACTCACATTGTTGCTAAAACCTCAAAATCTATAAATTATGAGACCACCATTGTTTAGAAACCCGAAGATATCACTACCCAACAATGTAGCAAAGTTTTAAATGGCTAGCATATAACTGCTTTTGGAGTACTTAAATGTTATTGCGAATCACAAATCCACCCTTGTTCGATAAAAAATGAATTTTGTTACATAATACATGATTAAAAAGGCGATGTTTACGGGGGTGAAAAGAAGCACTTATCATTGGTGATAGTAATGAACATTTTCTCAGAAAAATGCTTGAAATTTAAAAGCATATGCTCAAAAGTGAGCAAAGGCCTGAGAATTTATGACATTTTCAATAGTTCTTATTTCTTGGCTTAAATAAATTAATAATAAGTTTAGAAGAAATGAATTCTCAAAGTACACATTTATTATAAAACATTACGTAAAATCTAGTGCACTCATACAGCTGTTTCCCACACTACATTTTGTTCTCGAGTAAACTCACAATCCAATGATCATCTATGAAGTCTAAATTTTATCTTCATGTCACAACTCACAGAATATTTGGACTGAGTAAGCATATATAATTATTGCAACTTGCAAGTTTGCAACAGATTACATCTTGTTTTTAGAACAAATATTAAAAATGCTCTATCATCCTGGGCAATGTTGAGCATGCTTGAGCCAATATTAAATGCTTGAGCATTTTAGGCATAAGCACGTGATAAACAAATGCCTGAGCATACTTAGCATTTGCTCATGAGTAATAAATGCTCGAGCATTTACCATCAATACTGATCATTGATGAATCAGCTGCATATATAATCTCTATGTAAAAAAAAGATGCGTCTTGTGTTTACATTGAGGCATTTATTCGTTGTCACCAGCATCACATTTTTACATAGAAGTAAGTTCATTTTACATTGAGGTTTACTCTTACAGCTGACTGATCAATGGTAAATGCCAATATAGACGATCCTTTATTATATTTTCTGATCATTAATTACAAAATAGTACTTGATCTTTTTCTCCTTTTTTACGTTTCTCAGTTTACAAACAATAAAGAAGCGAGGGATAAATTTGAAGGAAAATATAAAACTTTTCACCCCAGGAAGCTACAAGGTTCTCCTAAGGCTTAAAACCTTCCTTGGGACTTTCTAAGAGTAACCAAAATCTTTACATAAAATGGCTCTCTTCCTTCCTCGATTTTCCTGCTATTTTTTTGTAACTTTTTGGTGCTCCATATCTCAAGAGAGTGACACAGAAATATGAAATTTTATTGAATTATTTAGTATCATTAAGAAAAATATGTTTAAAGGAGGGAAAAATGCCAAAAACATTTTGAGAGTGTATATGGTCAAATTCTACAACTATTCACCCAGGGAGACAATGGACTTTTTCTCTTCAGATAAATACCTACATGGTTGGACCATTCTTTTTAAATCTCAATCATAAAAAGTGGTCCAGTCATTCTCTTCAACTCGATGGCACTGTAAATAAAGCCTTATAGAAGTTAAGGTATAAGATATTACACAACAAGTTTTAAAAGTCAGCCTATACATTCAAAAGAAAGTTTGCAAAATTAGCACAATGAGTGAACAACTCCCCAGTCATGTAAACTTGCTCTTGAACCTTGTTGAGGAACATATTTTTTATAATTAATAATCAGAAAGCGAGAAAATATGGACAAAATGTTAATTTTAAAAACCTCAAAAATTCATATTAGTGAAACGAGTACTTTTAATTAATTGAGAATACATTGAACATTACCTTCTACACAAGGCTGAGCACGATTCAAATCCAATAAGATTCAAATCGGTTTTTGTGATTCAGCGAATCTACTCAAATCCACTTTGACAATCAGTGATTCAAATCCAAAAAAGATACTGGATTTGAGAACTTTCTTGGAATCTGTTTGACAGATTTGATGAATCCAAAATTTTTGAATGATTTTCCGGAGATCAAGGGATTCATTATGCTTTCTACTTCAAAGAATCAGAATTGAAAATCATTTTGAACATTTAAATTTCAAAATTAAAAAAAAAAAATGTGTGTTTAATTTTGAATATGAAAACAATGAAATTTGATTTTTTCTCATAGTAATTTTTAATTTAGATTATTGCAATAAAAAAAATACCTAACGAGATAAGCAATCAGATTTGTAGATTCAAATACAGCTTTGGAACCAGAAAATCATTTGGTTTATTCGAATCAGATTTGATTTAAAAAAAATGACAATGAATCAAATCATATTCGAATCCCAAAAAAATGTGAATTTACGGATTCATATTCAAATTTACTTTTAGTTGATTCTGGCCAATCCTGCTTCTAAACATCTGCAATTGTGGCACCATGTCCAGCAATACACACAAGAAATACTAGGTTTCAACCTTACACAGGCGGGGTATTTTCATTAATAATTTCAATTTGGTGGGAGGTTAGTTGATTATTTTAAATAGAAAAGGAGAAAAACCTACAATGCAGCAAGCCTCGTAAGAAAAAGTACGTTTTTGAGAAAAAGAATTCTGACTTTTGATGGTCATTAATTGTCTGTAAGTTTATAAACAACGTGAAATTTAAAAGCATTATTTCTTTAAAAAAAATAAACATTAATTAAGATGATAAAGTATGTCATTTCAACTGCAGTCCTACAGATCAATATTGATTAAGATAGGAAATGTAACCTTATAAACTCCATGTTGGGACCCTTGATGTCAACTGAATATGCTTTCATGTAAAGAGATGTGTCACATTTTTACAAGGAAGTATGTTTACTTTACATCAAGGTTATGCTTCATCGATAATAAGCGCTATTTTTCACTCGCATTATATCAGTGTAAACATAGCCTTTCTAATCATGTATCATAAAAAATATCTTCTACAACAAAGTTCAAAAGTTAGTTTACATGACTTGGTTTCACTTGCTGCACTCATTTGACAAATTTGCCATGGCATGTGAGCACTCACATTTAAACCTTAGTGAGTAATACATCATTAAATACGCTTGAACACTCACACAGCATAGATATGCAACTTACAGTATTAAATATAATACAGGATACATGTGAAAGGAAAAGTGGCACCAACTCTGAGACCAAATATCCCCATTCCTATGGAACTGTAAGATTTTCAACCTTATTTAAATTAACAAAATTCATGTTTGTTATGGTTTCTGATCTAATAATTATATTTATTCGTTCATTTAATTCCAGTTATTTGAAAAGAAAAATTCTCATTATTATCAATAGGCCTGAATAGGGAGCAAGAAAATTTAAATTTGGTACTGTAGGAGGTGGGGACAACAGCTTCAAAAAACGTGCTGTCTCTCATAGCAGCGTTTAGATGGGCCTGTATCCTCTACTATATTCAGTACACGGTCGGTATGACGACCACTATGCTCCAGTAAGATAATTTTGTTTGAATCAGTAGGCTTTTGTAAGTTTCAGTCTACACCTCTAAAATTGTAGCAAAACAACTCAATTACTACGCTGCAAAAGCTCCGAGGAGTGGAGAAGAAATATGATGAGAGAAGGTGAATTAGATTAATCACAAGGGGTTCTTTATTAAAATGACTGAATCCAAATTGCAGTAGTTGTTCAATGCTCCTCACTATCTCAAAGTGCAGTTAATATACTCTTCTTAGCGTATAATTATGGTAACTGAAGCACCCATTTGTAGTATAACTGCAAGCGAAACCGCAGATTGATATTCGTCACACGTAAAAATGAAGATAGAACATGTCAAAATGCATTCTTCTCTCTTTTTTAAACCTTTCAGCATTATATTTCACATTCGATCGAATTAACACAAATCTTCATTAACTCCGAATAATATCGAAAAGTCTGTCGAAATCCGTCAAACGAGATTTTTTTTTATTCTCTTTCTTTTTCTTTATTAATTTATTCGTATCTTCTTTGACTGAAAAATCTCTCTCCATTCGGTTGTATCCTCTAAAACATCGACTACAGAAGTAATATATATTAGACACAGGAAAAAGGAAAGGGGGAAAGAAAACGAACAAAAAATCGAAGAAATTCGAACTATCTGCGGTTCGTATCTAGAATATCATTCTTGGGTGGCCCATTCCTTCAAACCATACATCGTGTTTTTCGGTTTTAATTTCTACCTAAACATCTTATTTGCAAATTACAAAATATCTGCTCACAGGTGGCGAATAATTAACCGGTTATAAATAAGAAAGAAGAAGCATAAGTGGACAACGAAGTCACATAGAGAATCGAGAGAAAAAAAAGGGATAGAGAAAAGAAGTCTCGCATAATTTTCCATTTCTAACTATATACATATACACACATACACGTCATAAATTAATTAACCAGCAGAGATGTGGTTCAGACATACGGTCAACCATCAAGAATGAACGTAATACGAGCAAATTACACCGGTAAATCGCTCGAGGAAAATACAGTAGCCAAATGGAGAATCTTTTGAAGCGGTTTTCAAAGACAAAATTTTTTCCTGAATCCACAGACATTGTGTAAATAAGAGATTAAAAAAAAAGCTAAAATAAAAAAAAAAAAAAGCACAAACACGCTTCGTGAAGTTGACTCATGCACGATTTTATAGACCATCATAATCTTACGGACACACAAATGGCCTATAACATTTTCGTTATTTTAATGATGTTCATGACTTTAAAGAGGAGTAAAGTTGTAAGTACTACACTCTTTTACGAGTGAGACATAAAGATTTGTTTTTTTCGGCTGTTATTGATTGGGAGTCGAGTGATCATGCCAGAAGAGTCGATTGAATGACTTTAGCCGACGCGTGAAAATTTAAAAAAAAAAACAAAAAAAAACACGTGAATTCACACAATTATGATTGCAAGAAAGCAGTATATGAATGAAAGATTGAGAGAAAAACGGTCTTTAATTCTTCACGCAAATACGAAGCTGCATATCGTAATATTGTTTGCCAACCAAATTAAAATTTCATTTATATACGCTAAAAAATTTATTGATCGTAACGTACCCACAGATTAACGAAAATGCATTTTGATCCGGCTACATTCGTGGTAATTCACAAATCAACAACTAGTCAAAGAAACCTAATTGGCAAGCACTAGTATTATTGAGATTTAGAAGTGAGGGTAGGTTCGTTTTTCATCTCATGACCCCAGGGAAATTTTGGCACAATTAGTTAAAATTAATATACTGTACATAATTATACACATTTCTGTTGAACTCAGTACAACCATATAGGTCGCAATTTTCATCCGATAATATGTGTTACACTTATTTAGATTTACACAAGGATGAGTCGGATTATCAATAAACAATTTGATAAACAGTATAAAACCAAAATAAGTACTAGATTAGCTAGCGACTAACATCTATCAGTGTGTAAACGCCATTTTTACTCGGCTAGTTTTTCAACTTGCAGCAAACAAACTTGCATCATGTAGATGCACCTTTACATGACATTTATGTACACTGTTTTCACGTGAATTATGAAACTGTAGAAGCCTGCGTGATAAAAGAAAATATCATCAAAGGTTAAGAATAATTTATTATCAAATGCTATCAAAACATGTTAAAAATTTCCGAACATACTGATGTCATCCAAAACTAACGAAGAACTTACAAAAATGGAAAATAAAAAAAATTATTAATTCCTAGAATCCACTTTCATTAAATTAAATGAATTTTGGACTTCAGTTATAAATACCTACTGAACATAATTGTTAACCGCGTTCAATATAGCAAAACAATTTTATACTCAAAAGATCATTTCTAGACAAATTCAGATTAAAGTTTGTTAACCCAACGGTTCTAGTTCTGTGTAAGTGCCTTCCTTGAAGAGTAAAAACAAAAGACTGATACGTTTAATAGAACAATAATAAAATGATATTTTTGATGAGAAAGATATATGAAACAAACACGATTAAATCTTTAGAGGAAAATTTTTAATCAGAAGGTACATAACGACTGGGTGCAGATATTCAGTCATTTTTGAGAAAATAAGTTTTATTTAAATTTTCAATAAGGAGAATCAGTCTGTTTTAAAAAAGTGCAAAAAATTTCACACTTTTTTCCACATCTAACTGGACCTACTGATAAGAAATTTACTTCATCTGTAAATGAAAATATTAAAAAAATTATTTATTTTGAATAGTCATCTTCGAAGTCTATGTAAAAAAAAAAACAATACTAAACACTATTTAAGGCAAGAAAGAACAAAATTTTTTTCAGCCGGAAACGAGAAAAATTTCGTGTTATTTGTTAGTTTTTTCGGCGCTTATCAACCGAATGCGAGAGAGAATTTCATAATAAGTCACGAATGATGCAATTTTTCTCATGATTTCTCATTATTATGTATTTTCAAAACAAACCCCCAGCGTAACGTTTTTCATTACGAAACATGAAATGCATTATGCAACCATAATACAAACTGATGGCCTCAACAAACTGAAACTGCGAAAATGAATCACGCATCATCTAACTACTGTCTGCAGTGGCGACTTGACGATGATTATGTAAGATCTCGAGTTAACAATTGAATAAAAATAAGAATAGTAGTAGACTGCGTTTTTCAATCGGTTAATGGTAGATTCTTCATTGCAATAGGCATACACAAAAGCTATATTTAATTTATATTCGATATAGGCAAATTGTCAAATTATAGACTATTATCTATGACTATTTTTTTAAATAATGGATAGGCAACGAAAGGTTAACAAAAAATATAAAAAAATGAGAATAAAAAAAATTGTACATCAGAAGGCGTGTATGAAATATTCGCGTTACAAACAGATCAATCAAATGCAAACTTTGATACGAAATTACGAGCACGTACCTACGATTGTAAATGACGAAAGAAAAAAACAAGACAGTCTCATATTTCAACAAACCGATAATGATCAAAGAATGCAGTTGGCCAATAATTTCAAACGGATCAAAAATATCCGCGAATCAGATATACGGATATTCAGTTAATCAAAATCGCAGAGACCAGATAACCTATTAAATAGAAGAAACGAAACTAATATAAATCAATGAATGAAATGAAGAAAAATGTCATAAGAAGTAAGCCAATCGGAAAATACGACAATTATTGTTGGGACTTGAGATTGCTGTCGCAAAATGTAGACAGAGTGATGAAAATTTCACAAAAAGATGAATATTTAGGACATGAAAAAATTCGCACACTAACCAAGATTTTTATCTTAAATATACTGTACAAGGCATCGCAATTCGTGACAGGATAAGAACTTGCTGCCTTAGGCCTACACCGAAAAAGTCCTCAGTTTTTTTTCATAAAAGAATTATAGAAAAACGTAAAACCAAAGAAATACCTAAAAATCAAGACTTCTTAAGACTTAAATCTTTGGAACAGCCAGCGCATCCGTTCTCTCCTCGAGTCGAATTTGACTGGTCGCAACCTTTTCCAAAATGGAGTCTAGTGGATGCGATCATTGTGGAACAGCAGTTATGATGAACGTGAACCCAAATGAACCGACAAAGCATATATAAAAATACAAAAAAGTTAGAAACCAGAATTCTTGTACAATATATTTACCTACAAACAATTCATTGTAATAGACCATCATAAAAGTAATAGTCTCTTTCCAATATTTTCTATGATATTTGCTTTCAAATCAGAAAATAAATAAGTGTGGTTTAAAAACGGACTTTTAAAAGATAAGCTTTTATTTTTTATTTTTTGGCTTTAGCGTTATGCGAAATAAATATTATTTTGTGGCGGAAGGTTGACTGCAGTAGTGGTATATTTTAAAATCGCAGTAGTGAGTAGAATAAAAGCTTATAATAAACCAGTTCTCAACGCTCAAAACATAATTTCTCCAATATCGTCCTTCTTTTCCAACCTCTTTTTGGTAAATTTTCTAGCTATGTTAGAGCTCTCAATTATTACAAAGTTATCGGCTCTTGTCAGCCGAGAAACTAAGTCAGCTAACTAAAAAATCTTTCAACTCTACCTGGTAACGTAACAGTTTCCCATAAAATATGGAAACGATTTCTCATAAAGTGAACGAGTAATACACAATGCATTAGGATTATTTCCTAAACAGTACAGGCAGAAGTCTGGAAATTTTTAATATTTCCTTTCACTTCGACATTAGGAATTCATCTTTATGAAGAGTTTAACTTGAAATTCTGCAACGAAAAGAATTAAAAATGGGAGTCTTAAGTACCATCCTCCACTACCAAATCTCCAAAAAATCACGCCTTTTTATTAGATTTTCAACTATTTATCTACTGCATTTTTAAAATAAATTTTCAAAAAACCCTTGTTCAACTAAACTATCACACGTTTAATTGCAATATTTTACCTCCAAAAAGACATCGGCATACTTGAACTTGATGTCAATGTCGATGTACATTAATGAATAAAAGATACCAGAACTACTGATCGCTATTTGAAGCCATAGATAGAATGAAATTGAAAAGCGAAAAGTTTGAAAATTTGGGAAATAAAAGCGAAAGTGAAAAGCGAAATAAATTTTAAAAAAAGCCAAGGTGGAAAGTAAAATAAATTTTGGAAAAGTGAAAACAAAAATTTCATTTTTCAAGGTCAGAAGCAAAATTGGAAAGTGGAGTTAATGAATCATTTTAACGAAAAAAATCAAAAAGTGAAAAGTTTTAATCTAAAAGTTTTGAAAATTTTGGAAGTCGAAAGGAAAATAAATGTATAAAAAAGGAAAAACAAAAAGAAAAACTTTCATTTATCAAAGTCAAAAGCTAAAGTGAAAAGCAGAAGCATTACTAAATTGCTTTACATATCTGTATTTGCAACCCCCACTGTTTTTCATGTTTTCCTTTGTTCTTTACAAAATGTCAAACGAAAGAAAACACCGAAAAAGCCATAAAAAAGTTTGGTCTAAGCTACAAGATGGAGAATACTCACAAATTTGAGGGACCACCCTTCGGACTTGTCTTTCTAAATTCAAAAGAACGAATTCCCGAAAACATCAGCATAAGCTCTTACGCCTGGTTTCCAGAATTCTTGTCATTAAATCAATCCAAAATTGACAGCCCCGCTTACTCCCCTCGAAGACTCCCTCAAGTTGCCTGTCAAGTTCCCTATTTATATGTTGACTTGGTAAACCAATAATTTTCAATTAGGATAGCTTGAGTAAGGTCTTCTTTCGCAAACTCCGTATTTGAAATAGTTCAATTTCTGGCATATTTGTTCAACTTCAAACATCTAGCCAAAACACGAAATATTTTATACTTTATTTCATAAATTATTTTCAAGACCAAATAAATGGTCTATGTTTATCATTAATTCGAATAATTTTCATCTTGAAATTCATTAAATAATTCAAAATCTTTCGATCTTCAATTATTTTCAATTGATCATCTTTGTGGTCTCGCGGATCAATAAACGGAAGATGTCATTTGGAAGCTCGTTCCTTGCTGGACACGTAACAGGAGATAAAGAACATAAAATGATGAAGATAGAGAGCTTAATATTATGTTCTAAGCACATTACTTCAATCTGATCACATTTTATTGAAATGATGCTCTTGGTCTTTGCTTTCAATTTTAAAAAAACCTCGTACATCAGTATAAAAATTATATAAATTCAACCACTCTTAAGGGAAACTTGGTACTTGGGCCCAACAGCTGACCAATCGAAAATAAAACTAGACTACATAGAATACATTAACTTGGATTCGATATCATTTGACCTCGAAGCCAATAAAATCAAATTTAGTAATACAGAAAAGACCTCCATCAGCAATTAATAATAAACAACCTAAACACAACACATTTCATACAATTCCCACGTTGATAATATTAGTTCATCACCCAAATCCCATCTGAAAATTTTAAAAAGATTTTCAAATTGACCAATGGTTTTACTTTATTTCTTATCCAAAGCCTCACATACACACATCATCATCCTACAAAAACTACTCCCCCAACAGCGTACAGCCAGCACGAGATAACTGGAATAAGAAAAGAATAAAAAACTCACTTTTATCGTCAACATCCTACGGTAGATAGAACCTTGGGCTTTGTTGAAGATGTTACGTTTTTTGATAAACGATTAACCGGTGCTTAAATTCAAGGAAAATGGAAATATTTCATAAGAAACCCTTTGGTACTCTTGTTGTGTTTTTCAGAATCCGTTCAAAATATCAACCGCGTAACCGCACCCCATAACCCATTTATTTTCGCATAAGTATAAAAAAAAAAAGAGGTCCAGAAATCGATTTTGCACGTCCAAATAATATAGAGTCACAACATTCATCAAAATTAGTTTCAACAGAGTGAATTGGAAACGTGAAAATCGTATGTGGTCTTTGTCTGCCTAAAAGATAGGTCCGCATATAATGATGTTAACACAGACACATGTGTCGACAAAACATTATCACGTAACTGCATTGTTTCACTCATATTCAGAGAGGTTAAGGTTGTTTGTTGAAATGAATGAAAAATAAAAAAGAAAGGAAAAAAGAAGATTTTCCTTTCGCCCAGTAGCGTGAATATTGTCCATTGTTCGTATATACATTTTGACGTAAATGCAGTAACAATTTGATTCAGTTGATTAAATGATTACAGACCCTACAAGTCGATTCTCACATTAATCGAAAATAAATTATTTTATGCTGCTAACAGTATTGTAGACACACATTAAACCCGCGTATACATCTGAGTATATACGCGAACGAGGGAAGCTGAGGCAGAACACATGCCTCGTTCGTGGGTGAAAATGTTTTAACAAAATTCGCCAAGGCACCGAACAAGGCAACGATATGTCCATGCAACGCACGTTCAAACTTCAGACTTCAAATATAAAAGACAGTATGCCATGATGGCTAGTTCATTAAAAAAAAAAACTAGCAGCAAACCTCGTTAGAGAAAGTAGGTTTCCGAGAAAGAGAATCATGAATTTTGATGGTCACACTAACTGTCTGTAAGTTTATATGTGTTAATGGTATGTTATGATTGTAGAAAATGTGTTAACTGCTGACAAAATATTAGACAATGTGAAATTCAAAAGCATTTTTTCTTGCAAAAATGAAAATAAATTAAGATGATCAAGTATGGTACATCATATAATTTAAAATTAAACCAATGAAATAGAGATGTGTCGGTTGACCGAGAACTAATTCATTTGAACTAATCTTTTGAAAGACCTAAATGAACGCGACTGAAAGATGAGAATGAACTAGTTCACTTTGAACTAAAAGATATTATCAAATCGAAGTTATATTGTATAGATATACAAACTAGTTCACTCTTATCGTCACAGCATTGTTGTTAATCACTGGATGAGTGGAATTTCTTATCAATCAACAAAAAACAAAACAAAATAGTAAGCGTTTTCAGGGAATGAAATGACTTCTTTTACACGCGAGTATATCTATAAATAATTAAATTATATATAGATATACTCGCTTGTAAAAGAAGTCATTAATTCATTCCCTGAAAGCGCTTTCTATGTCTGAAAGTAACTACGTATAGAAAATGTATACAGATCAACTCTCCATATGAAATAATACATACTCAAAGGTTTGATTCATGCAGCTCATTTTATTCATTTTGAACTAGTTCATTCAAAAGACTGAGACCTGTTGAACTAAATCCACCAAATGAACTAAAACGCACATCTCTACAATGAAATATAACAAAGTTATGAAATAAAAAAAAGAAAACATCAGCATGTAGTTAATTTTTGTAAAAAGAAAAGTTGATACAAATTAGAAAAAAGAGGGAAGCTTTACTGGAAGACCGTCTGTTTGATTTGCACCAGAACTGATAGCATGCTACAATAAATTGTAATGAATATTTATTTCAAATTTTGTGCATATGCTTCCACAATTCCGCATTTTACAATCAATATAAAAACAATAAGTTAGGTTAAAAACGAGTTTTAAAAAAATATCCTTTTATGATTTGAAGAAAAAAATAACGGGAAAGAGAAAATAAAATTTCTCACTTTTTTTTCCTACACAGAAACAAACAAATATTGAAAAAATAACTGATAAAAACGGATATAAGTGTAAGTGTCTGTGTGTATGTGTGTGACAACACGTGAAAGCAGCGCTGAAGTTGGTCATCCAGTGTACTTCAACAAATTGAGTGAGTCAATAAAAGTATATGAAAATAGCGGTACCAGAAGTATCATCCAGCAATCCGCATCAAAATTAATAGGTCTGGTCCTTGACTCATTAAAAATGTTCCTACTAAATTTCGTGATTATCAGACCAAAATTGTGATCTGCAGCGTGGAAACAAGAAATTGACTTACATCTATCTATCTATCTATATATAGGTATATATAAGAATTTGAATTATTAGTACAAAAATTTTCCTGAGGTTTTGAAACAAAAAACATACCCACCCCAACCCTGGTGGCTAATACCAAACCAAGAGTAATCAGTAGATTTTCTAAAGAAACCTACTTAAAAAATCTAACGCAGATTCTGCTTGGTTAGAAAAGATAAGATTGCAAAAAGTAGAAAATTAGTTTCTAAAATTTATTAATGGTGCAGTGGCCACGCACTTCTTGTCATCTACCATCCACACTGTGGCCGAGTGAATATGGTGTCCAGTTTTGGTAGATGGCGATAGAGTGTTAGGTATTCTGCCCAAGCGCTGGTTTGATTCCCTGCACCAACAGAATACCTAAAAGTGGTGACCCCGATGTGATCAGAGATGATTGAGATCAGTGTTGTTAAAAACTTTAATCTTGTCACGGCAATTATGATCCATTTTTAGGTATTCTGCTGGCACTGGGAATCAAACCAGCGCTCATGCAGAATACCTAACACTCCATTGCCAACTACCAAAAATGGACAAAGTATTCGCTCAGATATGGTGCTAATGGTAGACAATAAGACCAAAGCCTATTATATGCATGGCCACTACATTACTCCTTCCCAGTACTGTGGAGCGCAGATACAGACAATGGAGGTGGAGTGAGGGTCACAGGTGAGTGAAGGGTAGTGGCAGATGCGCCTCCCAAACATTGCCACAACATGCTCTGTACACTAGCCACACCTTTGCTGTGCTCAACGCACTTGCATTGCAGATTGGTATGCCGGAGGATCACAACACTTTGCTATCTGCAAATCACACGAGTATTAATCACCTACTTTGCATGAGTGTCACATACAATTTTTTGCAACACCCCCCAAACAAAAAAAAAATTTATCAAGAAAAAATTAAAAAATTGTCCAAAAATGTATTTAACAATACAAAAATAATCAATTCTCCTTCAATTTCCATTCTCTTTCTAGCAACACTAACCTCAAGTCACTAGTTTAAATAGAGGCTGAGGAATCATTAAATGAAATAAGAGATTATTTCAAAGCTGAAATATTGTGTTCTATTGAAGCAGCAATTTGACGAAAGTGGAGCATAATGTTGGATAAGATATAGCGTGCATTCGCAGCCAAGACTGATTCAATAATCTTAGCAATTAGCCAGCTGAGCATGCATGGAATTTTACTTTTCAACATTAGGATAAAATCTCTAACTTCACACACAGTTAATACGCACAAAAATGTTAACTTTTGGAGTGGGTGTTGCAAAAAATAAAATTTTGTGGTTTCGCAGCTAGGGATTTGCTAACATTAGGGTAAAATCTCCAACTTCACACACAGTTAATACGCACAAAAATGTCTGTTTTTGGAGTAGGTGTTACAAAAAGTAAAATTTTGTGGTTTCGCAACTTGGGATTTACTAAGATGTCTCCAATGTAAATGCACACTACATACTATTCAACAATATAAAATTTCTGCATTTCAAGATTTTTTTTAAAATTCACATGATTTTCATTTTTTGCATAGCTGAGGATACATTGAAAATGATTTTTGTATTTAATTTGCATTTTGTTAAATAAACATTATCTTCATTTAAAAGTATTTCGTAATCATGGTTTTTTTGTGAATTTTTTCACTTTTTGTTAGGTTTACTATCCTATGTGATGGGGGTTTAAAAATGGATTACCTACCTCATTTTTCTAAAATTTCTTGGATTTGGCGTATTTAATTTTGAATGTGTAGAATAGATACCTACCTATGCAATTTTTTTGTGAGGTTTTTGACATTTTTATCAATTTTTGTTGCAAACTTTGTTTTCGTCACTTTTTGTTTCCAACTTTTTTAAACTTTTTGTAACCAACTTCTTTTTCACTTTTCAATGCATAAGGCGTCATCTATTTTCTGTGTACGTCAGGTTAAACATTTCCAATGTTGAAACAAATTAATAATTTTCCACTTCAACTGAACACAATGTCTCAGTTTTGAAACAAACCTGTCTTATTCCACTTAATGATTCCTTAGCCTCTATTTGAGCTAGATACTGAGGTCGATGTTTCTGAAAACAAGATAAAATTTACAAATAATTTTTCTATTATCTACACCGTTTAAAAATAAACAAACAAAAAAAACGCTAATTGATATAAAATTGGTTGGTTTTTGGAAGCTAGAAACCTCTCCTGATTCACTCAGTGATTCTTCAGGTACTATTTAAGCTAGAGAACTGGGTTGGTATTTCTAGAAAAAAGAGAAGATTTAATCGAATTTTCATTTCACGTAATATTTTAATCATCTTTAGCTGCAAGAAAATAGAATTAACGAAAATAACGCAAATTAATGAAAAATTTTTCATTTTTAAAATCTACAAACCTTTTCATTGATTTTTTCCAAAAAAGTAGTTACTACATAAGAAAATGTTTGGCACCAAATTTCCAGCAAAAATAGTTATATTTATTTTGGTTCTCTAATATCCTTCTCTCCTAGCAAATGAGTGTGAAAGTTAATACCTTTTCCTAAGCATTGAAAGCATTTTTACAGTCACTATAATGATGCAATAACCTAAAAAAAAAGAGAGAAAAACTCTAGGACAAGAAGCCACGTCAGAGAATTTAGGATTTTTTAACCAAAAAATCTAAATGAAAAAATACAATGAAATAAAAGTATCATAAGTAGGTATTTTCTAAAATGATGATTAAAAATTAAGTTAATGAAGTGTCGACGAAATTTATAATGAAATGAATTATACTGCGAGGTTATAAAATACCTGCCCTAGTTATTACATGATTCCTTAACAAAAAATAATAATAACAAGCCCGCTTTCCATACAAATTTTTTTCTTTCATCTGGAATTATGTACTATTTTCAACTATAGTCGAGGATTTTTCAAATCACTTCCACGCATGAATCACTGTGAGCCAACTGAAAAAAAATTTTGCAGAATAACAAAATATAATACATTCAATATCTATACTAAACTTCATGATTATTTTTTTTAAATTACGCATTTTAGAACTACTTTAACTCCAAAAATGCAACATAGTAGGATGTATCAACCACAGCAACCCACCGACCAACATTAAAAACAATAAGGTTTATCCTTGTCTGAATCCAAATACGTGTACTAAATTTCATGACTATTGAATGAAAATGCGATCTGTACTAACAAATTGAGATGTGTATATAATATGAATCAATTTCAGCTAAAGAATGGTTTAAACTCACTTTCTCTATTCTCTTAATCTAATCTGTATTCTGTAAAGTAAGGAAATTTCAACTTTTGAAGAATAAATCAAGAGAAATAGTATAAACCATAACACAGTTTTTCCCTTTATTCAACTTTTTAGGAGTTAAGTTAAAAATAATAAAATTGTGAGTTTAAACCTTCCTTAATATTGCTAAAAGTTTCCTGGGATCATGAGATGAAAAATAAACTTACCCCTAACCCTAGATCTCAATACCAGATTAATTTTACCTAATACGTAATTTTCTTTGAAAACCTACATAAAAATTGGGGAAACTTGCCTCCCTACCCCCATTTAGACACACACATAAAAATGAAGGCATCTCGCTAGTATTGTGTCAGTTATTCCGTCAATATAGCAACTGCAGTTGTTCTTTTCAGTACCTACATAAAGAAGTTACAATCTTTTGCTCTCATTTGGTAGGGGAAGGGGATGTCAAAGAACTAAAATACATTAACTTTTTTAACAGGAAATTTAGTGCCAAATATTTTTACTCTGACCGCTTTTTTGAACAAATCAAAATTTACTGAGATAAACGTCAAAAACCATCTTAGCAGGCATATTCACCCCAAAGCTATGGACGATTGCAGCGGCGGTGATGCAACTTTTAGAATATTATTTTAGACACCCAAACTGACCGATTATAAAGAAATTAAAACGATTCTAATTTGTTCGAATAAAAAACTGACTGGACTATATCATCTTTGTAACATTTGTGAAAATTTCATAATTTCTATACACATGTTGCTTGGCGAAGAAAGATGAAAATTCTTAACTATCAAATTTCAACTTCTCGGTACTTTCAACTTGAATAATTGTGGCCTGAAATTGGTAACTTTCACAATACCTAATTAACCGTTTCTCATAATTGAATAAACACTATATAAAAAAGAGTATATTTTGAATCAAATTCAATACGTAGCTTAATCTGTCAATGCCTTGGTTTGAGCTCGAACATAATTATAGATATACAATTAACAAAACAGAGGCCAAAAACTTGAAAATTTTAATGATATTTCATCGATAATCAGCTTCTGTTGACAAATTATCACCCGAAACTTTTACAAGATTGACAAAAGAATATCATATTTAACACGTTCATAAAACTCCTTCATCTTAAAAACGGAGCTAGCCCCAAAAGTTTTACATATTACCTAAATTTTTCTTTTGATTATTCGCTGGGAAATTTTCTATACCACCTTATAATATAGAAAGACTGACTCGGAAAAAATAACCGGAGAGAATCATCAATAGTAAACATCTACAACTTCACTTAATGCTACTTTAAAGTTAATATAGGTATAGGTTGATAAAAATTAAAAAATCACAAAGCGAAACATAGAAAATGGTCGTAATTCAATTTGAAGCTGTTTTTTACATGGAATCGACGAAATTCCGCATGCAATAATTCAATAGTCCTTTTCCAACTCGGGGCTTGCAGATGACAAAATCGAATCTCCACTCTTCACTCACCCACATTGCGTTTAGAAGGTTTAGACTTTAGATAGGAAAATTAGATGTTATACACGAGTATTTAACGTTACTAACATCGAGTTCCAAAACGATTACTGGTTCTTTTGCCCCGGGTATAAGATACCTACCTTCTTTTCGTTCACTATTATTATATCACGCTTCAATGAAATTAAGTTACATGATATCTAATTAAAAATGTCATGCCCAATACCACTGACGTTGTTTCATACCGTACGAAAAGTTTGTTCAATGAAGTCACAAATTTTTTTTTCTTTTCTCTTTTTCACGATAACTAGCTTTCTTGAGGTCTCTTCTCCGTAGGTAGATAAATCCTATCAAAACTGATACATTTTGTGCATTATTTAATGCATCTCTCTCTCATATTGATTCATCAGAATCAAATGCCAGTTGAATAACATTGAACAGAATAGCACGGTACAGGTTCACACAAGAAAACGCTACAAGATACCAACAATATGTCTAATAGGCACTTTACCTTGTTTAAGAACTCATCGAGATATTTACTGTATTTGGATGCAGAAAAAAAAAAGCAAAAAACATACAGCGACGTTACCATGAAACGATTACTAACGTTCATAACGTGTTTTAAATAAATAATTAACCGAGAAGAAATTAATATCAAGTATATCGCATACACCACAAACTAAGGTAAAAAAAGAGCGTTTTCTTGAAACTGTAGATGGAAAATAAATAAAGGAAAAAAAAATTCAGTGAACCTACCTACATCAATAATTCATAAAATCGAATAAATCATTGAAAAGTAATCTGACAAACTTATTTCGTTTATTTTTTCCGGCTGACTACCAAGCTAAACAGAAAGCATTTAACACGATGATTCTTCACTGAATTATTAAGAACCTCCTAACATTTATGTCATTTTACAAATCCAACACAATTGCCATTTAATTTCAATCGAATGTAATGCAGCTGTAATAATAGAGGAGTTTATACGTAATTTATATTTTTTTTCCATCTCGTGTGCGCGTAAAAAATGATTCAGAATAATAAATAAATTCGAAATTGCAGGGTTGTTGATACATTCCCGATGACATGAAAAAAATAAAAAATAAAAAACCAAATAGATATAGGTAAATATCTGTAGATACTTTAGAAAGAATACAGCCTATCGACAAGACAATATTACTTCTTATTAACCTAAATGATTTTTATTAGGAAGTTTTTTCTAAATTTTTCAACTACTTCAATAAAGGAACAATCTATTTGAACTTGTGCTAAATCTTTGTACGTTGTTTGCCCAGCAGCATGGTGAACAAAAAAGTCTTGAAATAGATTATTTATCAAAAATGGAAAAACGAATTGTCCTAATGAATTGCATCTAAAAGAAAATTAAATGTGGTCTTGTGTGGTCAATCCTGAAAATTCTACCCACACTCCACAAAAGTACGTTCGATAGAGAGTAGAAACCATACTGAAAATAAATAAAATTCATGAACTTTTGTGAAATCCGACAACAATTTGTTCTCTTTGTGACTGTCATTGGCGAAATTACAATCAGTTCAAGTAGAAGTATGTCGCATCATTTGCCTTAATTAAAAGAGGAAACGCTAATTAGAAAATTCTTCATAGATTCCGCAGATAAATCGAAATAAGGCATGTAATATAATAACGTAAAAATTAGCTTAGTAGTATTTCTTTATCAAACGACACAACTACCAAGTGCATTTAGACAAATTGTCGTAATTGCTTCGCAGGTTAAACAACAGCTCGGATTATTTACACTTACACTAATTGAGGGTCTAAACTGCTTTGTTCTATTAATTAAAGGTTTTGATTTATTTTTTACCCAGAAATTTTAGGTATAGATTAACCCATAGATATAAAATAGTATAATACATAACTAGGTTCAAAAGTGAGCGTTTATGTGTAAGGGAAGTTAACAAAATGAGAATAGCGAGTGAGAAATTCCTGAGTCATGTATAAACTCACACTTTTGAACCATGTTGAGCAAGATTTTTATATAATTTATGATCAGAAAGCAACAAAACGTTATAATTCTATCATAACGATGAGTCTTTCACAAAAATTATAAAAAAACAAAAAAAATATTAACCTCCTCATTGAGATAGATTTAATTTTTTATTCAGAAAGTGTAACTCTACCTCAACGAACAAAGAACGTGCTTCAATATGAGAAGATGCTTCACGTTTTTACATGGAGGTTGCATTCATTTACATCAAGATTACATTCATCAATGATAAAAGCATCTTTTCCATAAACATTGCCTTTCTTATCCTGTATTATATAATACATAATTAGAAAGGTAATGTTTACGCTGGTACTTTGGAATGAAAAGTAGCTTCTATCATTGATGAATGTAATCTCGATGTAAATGAAATCTCCTCTATGTAAAAATGTGAAGAATCTTCTCACATAGAAGCACATTCACTTTTTATTGAAGTAGAGTTACACTTTCTGAATAAAACGTTTAATCTGCCACAATAAGGTCGTTGATATTTTGTTCATTTTTCTTAATTTTTGTGGAATACTCATCATTATGATAGAATTTTAACATTTTGTAGCTTTATATAAAATATATTTCTCAACAAGATTCAAAAGTGAGCATTTACATGAGAGGTAAGTCAATACCACAGACATGTAAATGCTCACTTTTGAACCTTGGTGTGTAATATACTATTTTATAATAAATGATTAGAAAGACTTTATAATCTTATTTTGTGAGAGGAAAGTAGTGCTTATCATTGATGATTGATGTTGACTTCAATATGTAGTGATTTACCATTATCTTAGAACTCTTATTTTTCATACTCCCTACTGAAATTTAAACACGCGACATCTGCATTGCCAAGTAAACACCATGCCAACTATGCTACAAAAGCCAGTTACTAGAAAGACGTCACTATGGCTATATTTGTTTATTTTGATAACTTTTTCCTTTGAAATTGGTAATTAATGATTATGTTGCTTTCAGATCATTTATTATAAAAATATCTGCCTCAACAAGGTTCAAAAGTGATCGTTTATATGTGAGAGAAAGGTTGCAAAATGAGCTAGCGAGTGAGCAGTTCCAGAGTCATGTAAACTCACTTTGGAACCTCAATTTGTGGTGTCCAAAAACAAACACACATCCTGAGTATGGGGTTTGAATTCACAAGGTGAAAGTATATTCAGAAGTCTTGAGAAACCGTAGAGTTGAGAACTCACAAGTCAGCTCAAACAGTCAAACTACCAGCCTACCAACAAAAGCTCATAAGGCCAACATAACATGTCGACAATTTTGTGCAAAAGAATAAAGTAAGTAGGCCAACCTATCAGTACAATTCACGTTTAATACAATAAAAGGCATTACTTACAGTTAGATAAAACATAATCCTGGTCATGCAGTTCTTAATTCTTGCATGACCTCTTGGTTTCCAAATGTCTGGTGAACTAACAGATTCCGATAAAATGTATTCGTTGGTGAAATCAAAAATGGTTATTAGTAAAACAGGGAACAATTTCACTATCGGTGTCCACTTCTCAATTTAGTTTTGGTAAAAACAATTAATAGTTTGACTTAAAATGCCGAATCATAACTGTATTGTATTATGAACATAGGAAATATTCACGACAAATGGAAAACATCTACGTCTGAAACGAGACTAACTGTTCACAGTGGAATAAAAAATGTGAACAGTTAAGGAGCAAGATAAAGTTTATTGGTTCACTGTTAATCAAGTCTAAAATCTACAAGTCACCACAGTATACAAAGTCAACAATTAAATCATACATTCATGATTTTTGTAGAATGGGAATTATCTGTGTTGAGTACTCAATTTATTTATCTGTGATGCGGTGAAGTACAAACTTAACATTTGTGAGTCATTCCTTGATTAAGTATATCTATAAGTTAAATTTTGTGGCAATGTGGGGAAGGCTGTGGGATTTCAAATGTCTCAGCGTGTAATATACTATTTTGTACAAACAATAGAAATACTATGACAACTATATTATCCCCACTAAGTTTTGATCAAAAAATTTGAGCAATTAAAATGTTCAATTATCATAATGCAACTGTTCCCCAGTTTCTCCTTCAATAATGGAAACAGATTACATGTTACAGATTGAATTTTGCATAATTTTGCATAATAACTGAATTCTATCCAATGCAATCAACAAATACTAAATAGGTACCATCTCATCCGTTTTGAACTGAAATAGGCTTACTATGATATGAAGTGAGCTGACTATCAACAAACAATTTTCATTACGTTTCGAACATATTTTGTACACCTTGAGTGTACTTAAAAAGAGACCTCAAGAGGAGGTCAGAATTTTTCGCGGTGAGATATTTCTCAAAATTGATTTATTGATCTAACTGAGAAGGTTAAAAGGAAAACAGTTTTAAATATGATGAACCCATCTCCAAAATTGAAGGATTCAAAAACCTGCCAAGTTTCATAAACTGAGATTTTGTTAAATTTAATGACGAATATCTTTCAAAAAATTCAACATTATTTTTCTCGACGAGAGCGAAGGGTACACGCTAAAAATGCTATAAAAATTTTCCAAAGTATATCCATCGAAACAATTTCAACAATTCAAACTTTCCCTAATTTTAAATTCAATAATTGAACTACAAATGGAATAATTAGGATTAAGACTGAAGATTTAAAATTATTTAATTTCCTCAGTTTTGAAGATAGACAAAAAGTTGATGTGAGAGTCACTAAAGCAGTTTTCTTTTCCCAAAGCTATACCTTTTCAGGAATAAATGATGAAAATTTATCGCGGAAACTCTCCATCGACGAAACAACGGTCTAGATCAAAATTCCTTCTATTTCAGAATACACCTCCGCATTTATGACATTCTATATTGGTCGTCTCTCCAGAAAAATTTCACGAGGTACTCATAATACTTCTGAAAAAATTTACAGCTAGGTACCTATTATATGTATAAGTAACTCCACGTTAAATTAATAAGGTTAAAAACAAATTTTTAAAAGATAAGTGTAGGTTTGGTCGGCTCGGGGAATCGAACCTGGGACCTACATATTCGCCAGCTAAAAGCGGTGAACTTAACCGCACGGCCATCTCACCGCCGACTATAACTGGCGAATGTATTTTATATTAGACAGCGTATGGTGGTTCCCACACACTCCCCCCCTAGAGAGACTCAACACGAGTTGAACGACATTAGATGCTGTGGGAGGTTGGGCTTAATCAGAAACGCCTCTTATACCTATACACACAGGCTTATACTACCTATACGGGTTCTATTTCCACTATATAGGGCGCCATCTATCGGCGACTCAAGTTAGGAAGGAGAGTTGTGAGTTCCACCATGCACCACTAGGGTGCGTGCATGTCCAGCACACGTCAAGGGTCACCAGATGTAGGTTTTGTCGGCTCGGGGAATCGAACCTGGGACCTACATATTCACCAGCTAAAAGCAGTGAACTTAACCGCACGGCCATCTCACCGCCGACTATAACTGGCGAATGTATTTTATATTAGACAGCGTATGGTGGTTCCCACAATAAGCTTTTATTTTTTTTTTTTTTTTGCTTTGGCTTCATTCGAAATAAACATTATTTTGTTTCGGAAGGTTGGCTGCAGTATTGGTATATTTTAAAATCGCAATAATGAGTAGAATAAAAGCTTATAATAAAAACGAACGCTATTTCTCAACAAATTAGTTAGACACCCGGTATTTTCGGTTCAGCTTACACTGCATCGAAGTAAGGTAATAGAAAATTTTCTGAACGGTGTTAATTAGAAGACGGCACAAAAAACCGCTACCGCCATGGCAATGCCATTAATTTAACATTTTTCACACGCTCTTCACCACTGGGAACAGGCAATTCCAAATAAATATGTCGCCTAAAACAAACTAAACAGATTTATTAACCCGAAAATTCCACATCCTATCGTATCGTAATAACGAAATAATTTTGGAACCATCGACTTCCGAAGATCATAATCTCCGCAGATATACGAGTATAACCAAAAGTAGCCAACATTATATGAATACACTGCCCCGATGAAGATCACCCACATCTTTAAGGTGGTCCTCTCATCCTTTTTTTTTTGGAAAATATACAAAAATATATGAGTGGGTATACGTGCATGTAAATACAAATCTCGATGACAATTTCAATATCCCGACAAAATAACAAAACCCGTAAATCGAATCACGAAACGAATTTTTTTACTCTAAATATTTAGGTACACATAAACATACACAAAAAATGTTTCTCAAATGGTGTTAATCTATATTATACTTGGCCTACCAACCGTTCAATGTCATTAAAATATTCCTTCCAAATAGCCTAATTTTATGTGAAATGAATCTTTTTTTTTCTTCTATCTTTCCTAAACGCAAATACAAAGTTATTTTTCGCCGCTACTATTTTCCATTTCTCCCATCACATCAATTGAAATTTACATTTCATTATTTGGTTGTTTCAAATGCGTAAGTTTTTTTTTCCTTAGACGATCAATTCCATAGTTAAATTTGTTAATTTCAGTGAAAAAATCTTCAAAAATCAATCAACAAAAAATTTCTACTGCTGTTATGTTGATCACCATTGAATTTTAACTTGGCTATGAATTTTCATTATGACTGTACAAAGGATGTCTTCCAATTTAATTTTTTTTTTTTTTTTCACAATTCTAATTTTAACAAAATTATTGGAAACGGTGTTCCACTCCCAATGGAAGAGATAATAGCAGCCAAGAAAAAATATCACTTCATAAAATGAGGAAAATTAGCTTGTAACATGTAATAAGACATAAAATATGTAAAATTATTCCCTCAAAATCCCAAATTAAGCAAAAATATTCCATAATGTATCAATCTATCGGGACTTTATATAATTATAGTCAAACACAAACCCAATAATTACGACCGACGGTAGCATGAACGATGCGAAAAACAATATCTACAACTATTGCACGTCTCGTTTGAATATCTATTCATAATGGCTAATATATCAACAACATAGTATTGCAAATTTTATTTATCATACTTTCAAAATCAAAGTTATTTTTAAGGAAAAAAATTGAACAATTTGAAAATTTGGTGAAAAATTATTTAATTTTCTCTCTCTGTGTTCAGTGTAAATCACTTTCTCCAATACTATCTTTTAAATAGATAATCTAAGTACAATTTTGCTGTAAATTTCGAATAGAAAAAAAAAATAATGCTTTATAAAATAAAATTGGAGAAATATTCTAAAATATGCAAGCTAGGGTAAGCTTTTGAAATGGACTACAGCCAAATATTGATAAATGTGAATGGTATCCATAGAGTTTTTCAGTAACGGGTTCAACTTTTCTAATTCACCATAGCAATGGGGAAAAAAATTATAGGGCGTAAGTTCCTTCAAGCTTTATGATGGTTAAATTTAGCAGAATTAGAACACGTTACAGAATTCTGACTACTTTCACACTATGAGAATTTTGAAAACGTCAACATGCGTTACTAATAGGCTGATTCCTTACCATAATATACAAATAAATTAAAAAAATCAGCCACCTGTTCTATGTAAGTCGAGAAGAAACTTTTCATTCTCGCTATGAACTAAAATTCATTTTAGCCTTTTCAATAGATCTAGATGGATAAGAAAACACACCCAACCACCATTCCAAATCTATACAACAAAAAATATTATAATTAGAACAGGACATTCATGTTCCATTTTAGCAGTCGAATAGCCTGATTGACGATTATTATCCAAGGCATATAAGGCAATCAAAAATTTTCGGACGATATTGACCCCAAAATCCCACGATTCCTACGCTACTGACTCCTCATAAATTCCAGAGAGAGATTCAGGAGAAAATCATTGAGTCACGAGTTTCAAAAATAGGCATCAAAATAAGCCTATCTCTGAGCGCATCAACCGCGGTAAGTGTGTATTTTCCAAAAGTGTCAAATTTTATAATGGCTGCCGACTGATTTCACTCAAATTCAGTATCAAACCAGCCTCTTATAGTCTCCAACTTCCATAAAAATTTCAAGCCAAAATCTTCAAATTTACAGAAAATACCGTGATGACAATATGATGGGTTTGCAACATTTTGAGAACCCACTTCCTCCAAAATTAGCGGATGTATTTCAAAAATTTTCAAACGATTGTGTAGCCCATGAAAGCTTCCAACACAAACCCAAGTTTCATGGCCATAGGTCAAACAGCGGAGGCTCCACAGACTCCTCAAAAATGCCAAAATGAACAAAAAGTGGAAATAATAAATAAATATATATATATATACATATACTGTATATAGAAGAATTTAATTGACCTATATATTCGTGATCTACGACTCATGATCGGCGCTTTTCCACTAGTCCCGCCATTGCACTGAATGCAACTGCTATACATTAATAAGCTAATTTAAGAGAGTTTGGGAGCTTAGCTCCTCCAAAACCGACAATCAGCCCGCCAGAGATTTTCTCAAAAAACAAAATTGTATACAAGGAACAGAGGTTAAGTAATATTTAACAAGAAAATCATGCAAAAGATTTTTTCAAGGAAGGACATTCGTTTTAGCAGCATTCTAGAAGAGGAGAATACTTCAGCCTCACAGAGGTTTCAAAAAATTTTCAACTCCCTCTGCTCACGAAAAGTTATCATTCTTACATGAAACCTTTATAGTGATTTGTTAACTAGACTTTTATTCTTGAATCCATCACTGGAAGTGTTGAGGGGGTGAGATACCTCTTTGGAAGATAGAGTTGGGGAACAAATAAAACTTAACCGGGACTTATAGCATGTGTTGCTCTTCTTCCTGTCAACAAATACAGCATAAAATTTGTCTAAAAAAATTTGCACATAAATATTTGGAAATTTTGAAAAATTGTCGATACATTCGAAGTTATACACTCCGAACTGACAAAAGGGAAGTGAGTGAGAAAGCAACAATAGCGTGTATTAAGATAACTCTGATTTCTCTTATCTGTTCCCAACATAAAATGTCTATCGAATTTCCCTGACTTTATTTAACATGGACAGAAATGCTTACAACAAAATGTGACCTTGTTTTAACCATATACTGTATTACAACACGACCTTGAAATCGACAAAACAATCAATAATAAAATGTCACAATATTTGAGAGCATTTAATATGCAGAAATTTCTGAATCAGCCATTTTTCTGTCTACACCCAATTATGGCCAAACTGATAAATCTTTCAATGTATTTCGACAATGCAAATAATCCAACCCCGAAGGTAGTATACGTGTAGAAAATTCACGCTGATTAATATGATTTAAATGCTACGACATTTGACAATAAAAACGATTTCATTCGGACTTGAACGCCTGTATCAATAATTTATTGTAAAAAAATTAATTTGAAGGAATAAAGAGACCACCCAAGAAGGTATGCATATAAGGAAGGAGGTCAGTGAAAATAAATGTTTCCAAATTTTCCGTAACTGTGTTAGCATAATAATATATAATACGTAAAAATAATAAATATATGCATCTCACTAAAACGGTAAAGGTGACTTCGATAACGCCATTGATCTGTTTACTTACTTCTTCCTGAATTAGAAACAAAAAACAAAAACAAAAAGCATTAGAAAAATAATGATGAAGAAAAACCGGCGGAAAATTGAACATTAACACACATTTACATGTCTTAACACACACAAACATGCACTAAAAATTCCATCATATAACTTAAATCCTAAACCTAGATAAACTGTAATTAATTAAGAGGGATTTTTGGCTACCTGTTTTGAAAATTATAAGGCCGCATCATGCTCTCGGCCTACAAAACGATCGTGTAAGATCGTAAATTTCTCGTTCACATATTATAGGCATGGGCTTTCGAATCGGTATTTAAAAACATCATATAATACACCCTCATTGAGGCTCGTTTTCTCGTATCAGTCACTTCGATCGAAACGAGGACCACGTTCGTTGCTACCAACAATGACCTTTCCACTTTTTTATTTTTCTTTCTTTTCCTTTTGGAAATACATGAGGTGCTACTGAAATTGAAATGATTATACTTGACGACAAAATTCGTGTATACGAATGCACTTGTGTACTTCCAGGTAATGAAATAATGAAGGAAAGAGGTGAAAAAAATGATTAGGTACGGGCTGAAAAAAGGTTGATTTTTCCTCCATATTCTTTTCTCAGGGGTGTTTTCGGTAAATAATTCTGCTGACACCCAGACTGCTGTAGTTTTAAGTCAAGATATCACGTTATCTCATACGATCTTCAATTTATTTTTCACCTTCCTCATCTTTCAATTCACGAAAGCTTAATAAGGGATATTTTCAAGCGGATGATTTCTATACCTCACTAGTTCGTACAACGTAATAAAATTTAAATTTTTAGCCAAATAGGGGTAGGTGTCAAGATTTCCGTCTTTTAGCACGGCAATACAGAGTGATACATAATGCTGACACATTTCAAATTTAAACTGAGTGTTTCAAGTTGAAATTGACAAGAAATAAAAGTGAATATTTAATAACGTGCAAAGTTTTCCCATTTGATTACTAATGAGTTAATAATCATTGATGAAAAACACGGTCGTGACAGTAAATTTTGAAATTTGTGAAAAGTACTGCAGCATTTGTTTTTTCCCTTCTTCGTCTTCAATCCATATGAACTCTTCAAATGATTATTTGTTTCAATAGACAATAAACTCATTTACATCGAACTACTAACCGCACAAATATTCGGTTTGATTAATAAATTCACACTGTGATTGTACAGTTCACCACGGGAAAGTTAAGAGAAACTTCACCAGACCAATATTTCGTTATAATTTCTTCACTAAATGTTTTAAATACATCTTCTCTCCCATTATCACTGAGGAAGAATTACTGAAGTTATCATTAGGAAAGTACCATATGATTACCAGGTACCACATTACAATAAAAATCTGTGTGATATACTTTGAATACAAGGGCAGTTCAACATACTCTATGTTTGAAAATCAGATACCAAAGAGGATTGCCATACCTTATCGATCATTTCTCTTTTGCCCAGGCTGTTTTTCTGTAGTTTTTTTATCAATAGTTTAATTGTATTATGTAAGATCCGATGTATCTGATGAATATCAGGGAGAAAATATCCTCGATTAATGTTTTTTACAGAACTATCATCAAACTATATACATACTCGGTGATAGATGTCCATAAGTCGCCGATAGTTTTGTAATCTGAAAATGACACATATGCAATTTAGACCTGTACTCGACGAAATTCTTAATTAATAATTAAAAACTTTTTGGATTCTCTCGAATACCAACACATCACAGATTTTGGCAATGAATCCTTTTTTGTATAAATCCGAACGAGTCAAATGGGTTTATAAACAGGATGTACAGAATTTAATGAATGAAAGTGTTGTATATTGCGGAAAAATATTCTTAGCGGACAGATACCCTATGTCGTTGTGAATTATTAGTGTCTCCTCCAACATAATTTCTTTTTAAATTCTTTTTTCTTCTCGGTGGCCGCCTATTAACGAGTAGTTTCTTCAACTCTCTTAATTGAATAGGTATATATTTAACGACCCGCTAAGCAAACATTTTCAAGCATCATTTTTTTCTACTACTCATTTTCCCTTCATCTTTTTCGAACGAGTCAAGTGGACATGAAAATATCATCATACGAAAATAAGAGACGAGTAGAAAGATTTGAAGTGAAAACGTTTACATGCCCACATAGAATTGATAAAAAAAAAAAATAATAAAATGGATTTTTGAGCGAACAAGGTATAAGTACCTATATACCTAAGGCCAATCGCAACGATTTTTCCTAGGAAAATAAATATATATATTAAAACATTTTACACTAAAAAACGTTTTCAGGAGCTACCGAACCCTAAAAGAGACCTTAGGAGGAACAAAAATTTCATCAAAAAATAATGAAAATCACTAAGGCAGAAAACGAACTTTACAGCTGGAGTAACTTTCAAACTGATCAACAAGCAAAACAAGACTTTTGTGAAAAAGATAGTTCACAGCTTCTGGAGGTCATATTTACGACGTTTTATCTCTATACTACTTACTATAGGTAAACAATAAATATCTTACAATAACGAGAATTTTTTTCTCTTTATGATTACGTTTCGACTAGAAACTGTGCCTGTAAAAAGAAGACTTAATGGATACAAAAAGAGAAAAATTCGAAAGAGGACATCAAATGGAATTTTGGGAATAGATAATTCGAAATAAACCACGAATTCAGACAAGTAAATAACACAATTTTTTCCATCAAAAATGAAAAGCGAGAGACGACTGAATCTGTGAATCAAAGAATGATAGTCCAACCTGCATGAATATAACATTCTATCAACCGACACAAATTATTAGTTGAAATTTGGGCAGGGCATGGATATTGAAGAATTTTGAAAATAAAATATCACGGGAAATTAAAACCTATGTCTGAATACAAATCAAAAATCGTCATACGAACGCATAAGCGGGAGAGACCTACACAAATGCAGTCCGACGAAAGTTGAAATTAAGTCATTTACGACGAAATTTATACAGGGACTTTTTCTTTACACGAATAAAATCACCACCCAGTTAGTTAATCAGTCATATATAAATCCACTGAATTGGTTCTCAATTATTTATCTCCAAAGACAACCCAGCAGCACTGGTGAAACGATAGCCACCGAAACATGGGCACTGTCTCTAACCGACAGGGAGGCTGAAATCAACCGATTAACGAATAAAAAATGGGTTCCACCGCCGGATTACCAGCCAGAATTGACACGTGAAATGTTAATCGGTTAATCGGTGGTACTACTCGACCAGATGAAAATTAAGCGTCTCGTTAAAAACGGACAGGATCGTGAGCAACCTGTTAGTAAGTAAAAAATTACCAACTTCGGCCTCTCTGTTCTTTTCATCTCTCTCTCTCTCGCACCAACTTTTTCCAACCGACAACCGCCCACTTCGTTTCCCAGACAAAAAAAACTGTACACTTTCCTCAATCTCCTACAACATGAAGTCAAGTTACAACTACAGTAATTCGTTTCGACACTGCGACGAAGCCCGGAAAACGTGTATTTTGAACGTTAGAACTTCGAAGGTATCTAGGAATGACTTCAATATTACTAATGTCATTCTCCGTCCGTCTCCCTTTCTAAAGAATATACCTATCATTCTTTAGTAGTTCTGACATCGAATTCGTCGAGGATGACCCCTGCCGACAGACTTCCCTTAAGAAACAGGAATATTTCTAGATGAACTTTATTGAAAAATAAAAACACCTACGGTATTAACTTTAATCAAAACATAATTTTAAGATTGAGGGTAAGAAGAAAACATTTACGAAGGCAAAATATTTTTCAAAACATCGAAAGCTTTCAGCTGAAAATTTTCTGCTAATGGGAACAAATAAGGTTACTAAGCGGGAGAGGATGAAGAAATATTATCATCTGGTCCTTCTCTGACTCCCAGGCCGATGTGACTAATAACATACAATTATACTCAATTTTCGCCTTCAATGTTTCTAAACTAGTTTTTTTCCATGTCATAATTTCGAATTGCGTTAATGTTCTCAACTAAGCGGAGTCTTTGAACAGAAAAAACTATCAAATAAACATTAACGAATGATATAACACCTATAATGCGGAATATATTAAATCCCCACAGGTAGCTGACTCTCAAGTTAGGGTAATGAAAAAAACAAGAGAACACCATAGCTAGATTTCTAATTTCAAACTTATACCCATAATATAAATTACAGTCTGTTTGACCGCCAATTAAGGACTTTCATCAGTGGCGGATCTATAACGGGTATTAGTTCAGCAAAATATTACACTCGAACCTTCTCCCAGAAAGAATTCTTAGCCCTTCGTAGCCTCATAAAAACTTATTTAGTCCTGAATCCTCTAATTAGAACGGACTTCTACAAGTAGTTTGTACCAGGGCTTTTATCACAAGATCCGCTACTGACTTCCACTTGGGTTATTTTTTAAGTACCTAGGTTTTCCTTAGAAAATCTACTTATTACGCTTGGTGCGGTATTAGTCCCCAGGGTTAGGGTGGGTCCGTTTTTCGTTTCATGACTTAAGGAAAATTTTGGCATCAATAACTCAAATTCATATATATATATATAAAAGGTCAATTTCTTGTTCCCACGGTACAGGTCGAAATTTCTGTCCGATAATCACCAAATTTGTTAAAAACATTTTTATTGAGCCAAAAATAAGACCTATTGATTTTAGTGCGGATTGGCGCGACGGTACTTCCGGTATCACCATTTTTGTTTTTATTTTGGCTATATAATGCTCAATTTTGCACCAATAGCCACGAAATTCGGAGTAAATATTTATTTTGATTGTTGCAGTACGCTCCCAATTTTGACGCGGATCGACCCGGCGGTCCTTCCGGTACCTCTATTTTTGTTTTTATATTAGTTATAAAATGCGCAATTTTGGAACCATATATACGAAATTTAAAATAAATATTCAACAAAATTTATTGTAGCATGCTACCAATTTTGGTGTGGATCGACCAGACGGTTCTTCCGGTAAATCTTTTTTTCCCTCTTTTTTCTAATTTGCATGAACTTTTATTTTTACAAAAATTAACCACATACTCATGTTTTCTTCTTTTTTTTATTTCGTAATTTTATTATATTTCCATTGGTTATATGATGATGTACCATACTTCATCCCAATTTATTTTTCATATTTTCATGAAAAAATGCTTTTAAATTTCACACTCAAATATTTTGCTAGCAGCTAACACATTTCATACAATCATAACATACCATTAACGCATATAAACTTACAGACAATTAATGCGACCATCAAAATTCATAATTCTTTCTCTCGAAAACCTACTTTTACAAGCGAGGCTTGCTGCGCTAGAGTTTTTTTTATATTTTACCAGGTCTCAAAATAACTTACTCCTCAATCCCCATAACCTGAGATAATACAACGATTCTTTACTCAATCAGTGGTGTAACTAAAATGGAAAACCACAACCTCACTACCAGTGGCTTAGCGTGAAAAATTTATTTAGGGGGACAATAAAGTTTTTTTGATATAGGTATAATATTATAACTACAGTTTGAAGAAAACAAACCATATATCACGTGCATCCAGAGCTCTTAACTACATAGAAACAATTTCAAAATTATCTACCCTGGCCTTAATAAACTAGTACAAAGAAAACATGTTTACGTTGGATTTTGTTTTACCCATGAAGTTTATTTTGTCCGAGACAGTTTTAAAAATGTCTACCTACAAGATTTTACTTTTTTTAATAGAATATTATCAAAGAATACCTAAATTTTATTAGGTACTGTAGAGGAAATGTCACATTCCCCCTCAAAAAAAAAAAAGAAAAGAGAAAAGTATTCTAAAGAAGTAGTAAAAACACTGTTTCACCATTTATAAATTTGTAACAGCAACAAAAAAAAAACACTACTTCCGAAAAGTGGGGTGTCCACTTGCGCCACTTCACGTTTCATATCAGGCTTCAAAATCAGCTAAAAAATCGTCCAAAAAGGGCCAAGTTTAAAATACACACATGGGCCGAGTTAACAGATTTTTTCCGAGGTAAAAGAGTAGGTACATGACAAAATTAACGAGCAAGAAAAAAAGTCACCGATGATATGAGTTTGATATCTACTGATTCAGTTGTTTCCATGAAAAATATAAAACAGAATAAAAATGGTTGGAGAAAAGCAAGTCGCCTGTGTTGCTTGAAGTATCGTTTTTGTATTTACGGCGCTAGGGGTTATTTTACTCATTTTACTCAAAACTGTAACAATGAAATTTCGATAAATCGATATGTTTGTTAGATATCAATAATTATCAATTATTTCATACAATTTTTTCATACAATTTGAATTAAGGATTGTTGGTTGAATTGCTGATGTAAACTGTAAACTGGGTTTTCTACCGAAGAATTTATTGCTGCCTCAGTTTTACAACCATTTAAAAAAATGGCGTTTTCGGTAAAAAATTAGCGCTTTTGTTCATATTGAGTGGCGCTTGTTCCCCAGTTTTTCACGAACTAGCGCTTTCGTCTGTTTTTTTCCCCTAAAAGTGGCGCATTGGTCCACACTGTAAAAAAATAAACGAGCCAACTGGGTGCAAGAACTTGAAGGACAATGTGAATGAATCTACCAGAGGTACACACTCATACACGGAAGTGTTTTGAGGAGTTGCTCACTCATCGACATGATATACATCACTGTTTTTTCAATTTATGCTCGACTGTACTCGTACTGTTCTTTTTCTAAGACAAGATCGCCGAACCCAGTGGCTTCCAGTAGCTGCTGTTCTTAGGGTGCACCTACAGGCCATATTTAGTGTATGGGCTATGAAAGAAGGAAAAAAAAGAAAGACTCGGAAAGAGAGGATGTGGAAACAATATTGGCACAGCGCGGAGACGAGAGTGCAATACAGCCGGTCACTTGTTACATACAATTATTAAAACGAGAAACACACGCGCTGCCTCCACCAATACACCAACACATATATATACGCACACAAACATAAAAAAATTTTTAAAAAGTCTTGTATGGACAAAAAAAATGAGCAACGCTCGATACGAACGGATTTACGTCTGTGGGTGCTGCTCCTGCTCCACACATACAAGAACACAAAACTTATGAACATACACGACGTCATTTATATACATACAAAACACACACACACATATAAATATATATATACATGGATCGCTTCGCATTACTCGATATATCGGCTTGTGTGGTCCAGGCACACCAGGGTGTGGTAAGAGCGTAATAGAGACATCAGATTTGATGGACCCACCGCAGCGTGTTGTCACGTTTACTAACTCCCTCATTCAAGATCGGTAGATGGCCCGCGCCTCTTGCCACGTCATCCAAAAACCAAACGTTACCCCTTTACCTCTCGGTGGCCACAGATACGGTTTGCGAAGGTCCTCTTCCTCTCCCTGTCACGGCTTTACAGACTCTCTTCAACTCTCTCACTCACTAGCTCCGTATCACGCTTACTGTGCTGTTTCGACTCTCGGATAATTCCTTTTTATAGATCCAAAGTACGTAACACACGCACACATACACCAACATCAGCTCTTTACCTAGCCTACATATTCTATACATGTGTACGACGGCTCCGTATTTTTCCTTTTATTAGCTCTTTTTAATTGGATAAAATATTAGTGGAGGAGAAGGCCACCTTTTAGACTTAACACACGATTTATTATTTTTTCCTCGACGCTACGTCCAAATTCCTTTTTGATGACAAATTTCAAGATTAATATCGCATTACCGTCGACTAAGAATGTAATGGACCCGCTCCATTAGGTATTATGTAGTAGGACTTTCGTGCATATTTAACGTATGGATCATTTTTTTTTTTTTTTTTTCGGTAATAGGGTAGATTTTTTGTTAGGTGCGTTTCTGCTGCTATCAAATCAGAACACAAGGGAAGGGAGAAATGAAAAAAAAAATGAAATTATACAAAACCAAATCTCAATCAGTAACCAAAAGTGAACTCTAATGAGATACCAGACGAGTTTGATGAACCGGCGGGCAGAGATATGGTTGATATATCGATACATATTTCCAAACGTTTTCACAATTTTTCAAGCTGATGAATTATGGCTATCGTAATGGAAAGCGTTTTGGTAGTCCTATCAAAGAGAATTCCTAGTTGGAAGCCGATTCGAATCAACCGACGAATAAAAAGTTAATTTTAGTCCAAAATATTGGCAATACACTCAATGGCGCCAACTAAAAAACGGAAATTCGGGAGAGCACAAACTCAAGACGTTAATATGTAAAGTTTTTTGATTTTTTTATTACAATTAAATTGATCCGAGAGCAAATAAAAATCAAGAGCGAGGCAAAGAGATGAGGCAGAAGAGCAGAAGACACAGTTGGCCATCTCTTATAATACTCACTCGTTTAGAGCAAACCGGAAGATAAACTGGCAGGATAGATGAGGGGCTTCGTAAATGAAAACTGATAATTCTTTTTAAAAAAATTTGGATGCGCTAGTGCCACTAATGAAAAGGCGAAGAAAAAGAGGAAGATGAAATCATTGATAAAGAACACCTTTCTATCATTCCCTTGGACCAATAAAAATTATATCTCTGTAGGCTATATCAATGAGCGCAGTAACCAAGATAGAAATTTCCATCTTTTTTAGCTCATCAATACAAGAGCTCAGCATGCACCGCATTTCGAAGAACATTTAGGTATGTTAAGAATACAATGACTTTGTCAATACACGCGTTACATATTGCATAACCAACTACCTAAACAGAACAGAAAATAATGAAATGAGACAAAAAGTTGCTGGTTTTCTAACTGTTTTAACTTTGTTTCCAACTCATAAATTTGGCTTTTCTCTAAATATATCGTTCTGAGATGTAACTGATTTATCTTCTCAATTCCAATTTTACTTTAAAATTTTCAATTTATAGTAAAATGTCAAGTCCTCTATACTACTCTAAATACTGAACAGTTATTTACGTTACTCGAGAAGTAAGTTTCATGTTTTTTTTATCGCTACTTTCTCAGAACTTTAAACCAATAAAGTATGAGGAAAGGGAGGAAGAAGTTGGTCGAGCTTTTCTGCTTATGCTGATGAAGAAGACATAATCGCCAAAAAAATATCTTAACCCTTTAACAAATTTAGCTCGCGCACCTCAGCACCTGATCTTCAATCCCCCAATAAAGGATCATGCTATAGATTAAAAAGCGTAAAACATAAATTATCGAAATTTAGTACAAGGCTGGGCGCGAAATTTGGTGTGCAAACATCCAAATCTACTGATTAAACTTCATTGTATCAACATAAAAAACTTACTGGCACAAAATTATGGACGCAATTCAACGATACGGATATAATTTAATGAGTAAGAAGTAAAGAAAAGAGCGAAGAAGCAGTTTAAAACGGAAGACTCAACCGGTTTTACATTAATCGACTAGATTTGTCGAATTTTCGCGATATGAGCGAAATAACATTTTCTGTGGGTAGGGTTAAGCTGAATGTGAGTATACAAAACTTGGTACGGGCCCCATGATCACGACTATCGACTTGACAACCATAGAAGGGGAAAAAACGAAAAGCAAAATTTTTTATAGGATGGCATATAAAAAAACTGAGTCTACGCAGTGAATTAAATTTAGAATACGTAAATCATCGAAACGAAAGACGATGATATTCATTAAGTAACAGATGAGCCTAACCTGATGGGCTCTTTGGTCTACGAATGTACGTACATATTCCAGTCTATAAAAGTATAGTATGATCGGGAGTCTACTATATGTATATATACAGTGGAAGTGGTCCGGGTTCAACGATGACAGCTTCTAGCCGCTCGATGATAAAGTACAGAAGCCTCAATCTACACACAATTTAGGCCTATAAGCATAATGCGCGCGAATACCAACATCCCACTCCCAACTACGAGGAAATCTGTCATCTTCCGGTAAAAATTTAATTTATCTATAGACATCGTCGTAATGGGTAGGCCTTGGAAGTGAAGTTCATTTTTTTTTGTTTTTTTTTTTAAATATGAAATTTAATAGGTTAGATACTGGATCAAGAATTTAGAGGATCGTCGCGAACACGGACCCAAAATAGTAGTCGTGAAATCTTAAAATTAAATTTTCTTATTCTTATTTCAATTAATTCCACATTTTTGGCATAGATACGAATCGAATATGAAGCAGAGAGAAGCTAGCTCCTGAGTTTAATTTTTAGAACTTCACAGCTGATACTATTCGTTAAACGCAAAGACATACATCTCTGTCCCTATCTCTACATATTATAAAATACTATGGCCTAAAAACTGTTGGAAACACTATCACTCCAGAACCGCTAGACTGATTTGGATGAGATTTTCCAGAAAAAATTGTATTACTCCAAGGAAGGTTTAAACCCATCAAGGAAGTCCTAGTCTCCCTGGGGGCAAAGTTATAAATTTATACCACCAGTAAAAACAGAAAACAGATAAAACATTTCTTGAAATGAACCAAACGAACGAAAAGAAATGAAAAAGAATTGAGAAAAAACTTCTCCCTCTCTCTTTTTTCATCGTCTGTCTTTTTACTAGTTGTTGAGGTGGATATGATTCACTCTTTCTCATTAGGTTTCATTTTTCTTATTTTTCATGAGGGTTTCATTTATCTCCAAAAACAGGGTTAAAAGAATTATCAGACACTTCGCAAATAAAACTACAGGTAACATCTCTCATATTATATATAATAAAATTTTTCAATAGTTAGACGCAATAAGAGCAAAAATCCTGACGCGGTTTCGGACATTTGAAGCATTTGTATGAATAAGAAACATAGGTATTAGCTTAAAAAAGATAATTAATTTTTTTACCACTGATATTGGGTTCTAACGAAGTAGCTATTTTATCCGGCGTCAGGATATTATTAATAAAGATGTGGGGAAAGGGGTCGATCTGAATACATCGATTAATATTCTGGCATGTATTTTTCAATCACATTTAGGATTACCAACTGAACCAAACCGAATACACCAGCATTCTGATTAAGAGCACCATTAGACTTCGCACTTGAATCAGGGCTGATCTTATCCCTCGCGGCTGCAATCGACAATGAGGTACTATACTGCCGAAATTTTAGCCCGGAAGGGCAAACACGCATTTGCGCTTTTCGAAGATGACTTCATTCACACGACGTTTGTTACAAAGTCCACTCATTAAAATAGGACAAAGAACTATTATTAAGAACTGAATGAATAATCGACCATGAAGAATAAGCTTCTAATGAGATTTAAGCTTGCATATGCTTCCACAAATTTCACTGTTCAGTTAGTGATTTTGGTTCTTTTGGATCCAAAAGCATATTAAAAACCAAATTCCTAACGTTTATCTGCGAATAGGCAATATTTTCGTAAGCGTAAATCGATTCGTATTGCACTAGGTTATCATTTTATCAACTCATTAGTTCAATGCATTCAACTTTTTAGTATTCGTTCTCGAATCAAAGATTATGGAGGGAATAGGTGATGAACGTAAGATATAGAAAAACACGCGAATGAAATACTACACTGACCAGAGGTGTAAGAACGATTTTTGTTTTACAGGTTGAAAAATCAAGAAACAGAATCTATATGATAGTAGCATAATTAAGGAGAAAGCCACTGATAATTACAACCCCCTAAACAGTTCGAATTACTTAAAGAAGAATCGTTATCGATGACGAAATTAGGATAAAACTTCTGGAACGGTTCAAAGGCCAGTTATTTTTGCCTCAATAAAAAAAGTAGGTACATATAGTCTGTTATCTTAAAGTTTTCACAGTAAATATTTTTGATTTTTTTAATTGGGCTTAGACACCAGTACTCCCCTTAAATGCACCACTGACTCTTTCACTATAAAAATTTATAAAAAAATTGGAGAAGATGAAAATAATATTTTCTAACTACAATCTCATAGTTTTTTTATTTATTAATCCTTCTGCGAATCAGCTGCATCACTTTTGTGCCACTTTAAACAGGTCCATAATTACATATAAAATTTGGTTAGCAATATATTAATTACGAAGATTATCATAAAAAAATCTAATAAAAAAAAAATTTTTTTTGAAAGTCTATAAAGAGAAAAATGACTTACAATTTCTCCAGTAAAAGGAGACGCAATTATTGAAATCAACAACTCGGCGCTTCTTTCCTTCATTATGTAGGTTTGTCTACCAGTTCCATTTATTATCATTACAAAATTCTGAAGTTAGTTTTAACTTCAATAATTTCAGGAGATTTTGCCGAAAAATTTCAAGGGTTATTTTTCCTTTTCAGTGCATTTTTATTATTTTTTAAATTTATTCGATTGTTTTATGGCAAAGTTTTTTATTCAATGCTTTTCTGTTCCATACGCATTAGTGTACAGTAAATTTGGCTTTAAAACCAGCAATTATACTTAAAGACAAGTAACTAAAAATCTCTATGGATTCTAGAAAGAATAATATGGGACCACCCTGAGATCACATTAACTATCATTTAAATAAAAAATTTATTAAAACCGATGCTAAGGGTGAAAAGTTATGCTGAAATAAAAATAAAAAAGTTAGCGGCAACATATACCTACCGATCAAATTCATAACCTTTTTTTTTGGTAGTCCGTTAAAAATATGATATTACTTATTCTTATAGTCACATATAAAATTTGGAACATGTTACCTACCTAATAATTATGCATGCATTGGTTTGATTTATTAATCATTATTTTGGAGAACGCAAATGATACTTTGTACCCCCAATTTTCGTAGGGGTACATTGTACCCTTTACCCCCATTCCTACGCCAATGGTACTCACCATAAGCCAACTTCTCCTATTTGGCTAACAAGAACAAAACGTTCAATCGCCAAAAAATCTATGATTGGACAACAACCTCTCTAGTCTAATTTGCGTTGATATATCTAAGAATAAAATGTTATAAGAAAATCATTATACCATTTTGGCAAAAACCTTCCAATCTTATTCGGACTTGCTGGCAACAAGAAATCAGCAAGTGGAAAAAAAAAAAAAACAAGAAAACCACAGTTTTTGGCCCAAAATCGAGTCTATGGCAAAGAATGACGACTTCATGAATAATTTAAGAAAGAAGTTAACATTATTTAAAATCAACGAAAGATGTAACAAAGTTAAAGACATACGAAAAAAATCAGAATAACTTCTGTTTTAAATTACGACATTAACAAACGTTATAAACTAGATTAGCACATCGATTATATCGATAAGCGACCAAAAGATGCGAAGTGGCACTGCAGGAAGCTTTTTCCGTTCTTTTCTGCACTGACGGAGCCAGCCAATAGACAAGCGTGAAAATTATACCTTCGCGCGTTATTTGTCATCATGCCAAGACTGTTCATCTCATTATCGTGTGTGTGTGCGCGCGCGCGCGCATATATATATATATATATATGTGTGTGTGTGTGTGTGTGTGTAAATGTGTTTCAATATTATGCGAAAAACGTTAAAATTTATAACTACTAAAGAAGACAGAAGGGGAAAGAAAAAGTAAAAGCTCGAAAGAAAAAAAAAGATGAAATTACCTCAAAATAACCAATCTTTAATGCCAAGTTCCAGATAAAGTAAGTTAATAAGTGCGAATGACCATAACTGTCAGGTAGGAAAAAACTGATTTTTTTTTTTTGGTACAGAGTAAAAATGAAACACACATCACAGTCTATCATTCAAAACTAAAAAAACATTCTCAGCAAAATTATTCGATAAAAAGAGACTGCCAGTGAATAACTCATGAAAACTAATCATAAAATTCTGGAAGGTAATAATAAATCTAACTTCATCATTGATGATAATGTCTTTCGCGAGCGTAGCGAGCCTAAGATCAAACTTGCAAACATGTGAGGCAAAAAAAAACAATTCCTCCCTGAGTGCACTCCGTACTTTATGCCCCGACGAGGTTACTGTTGACCCAATCAAAAAATGGTAGGAACATTTTTTATAGGGAAATTTAGAGGCTTCATTTTCGTATAAACCCATTTATACTATAAAATTAAAAGGGAAAATGTTATCGTGAAAAAACGGGTTTGAGTTTTCTTCTGCTTTCACTCGCCATTAACTCAAAATGACTTCGTTTTTAGTGAAATCTGACGACAAAAATTAATTTGTCGTTAAAAAATAGGGGTTATCACTGCAAATTTTTTTCAAGTAACTATATTAGCTTTTGAAATAAACAACAATTTAGAAAACGGCAATTTTTCCATTAATTAACCATTTTTTGTTATTTAATTATGAAGAAGTCATTTAAGATAAAAAAAGAAATTATTAATGGTAAATTTGAGTAAATTTTTCTTTTATCCACAAACCTTAGTAAGGATTGGATGTTAGTTCGATTGAACGATCTAGTTCGATCGTTCTCATTCACCAAATTGAACTATAGTTCATAGTTCGTTCAAAATTTCAATTTTTTTTCTTCTTTATCAGAATTGATTTACATTTTACATTTCAGTTCCTTTGTTATCATTCAATCATCCAATCATCTTTAGTTCGTTAATTCTTGTCTTCTTGAAAAGGTTCTCGATTCATTTATTCGTTCAGATTTGTTCTTAGTTCTTATTAGTTCATCAGAGATGAATGATGATTCAAATCATTCGTATCGCGAATGTTAAAATTTGAACTAGTTCATTTTTAAATCATGAACTAGTTCACGAACGAACGACACATCTAAAAACCTCAGCTTTCTAGCTTCAATAGTAGCTGAGAAATCATTGAGAGAAAGACAATAGATTTTTCTGAAAATAAAAATGTTATTTCGAACCAGATTTATATGATGTTTCATTGACAACACTGATTTTTCGGACCTTTAAATTTTACTTTTTGATCCTTGGACCAGAAAATAATTAAATGTTGTTAATTTTCGAATTTTTCTGTCCTACTGCCAAAAAGTAATCCTCTGATACAAAAAGATGAACTTTCAGTTTTGAGTAGTTTAAAACTGTCCACCAAATGATACCCACTTTGCTTCTTTTTGCGAATACAGTAAACACTCATCATTATGACTAGTATTCTTTGCTATAGTTTTCAACACAATTTTGTAAGTTTGGTTGGCACAATGAACGGACGATGCACAGTTTGCGGAGAACTTTGTACAGTGTACATACAATTGCGAGCACAAAACATAATGAAACATCCCATAAACGATGAATATCAAGAGATTTTTTCCTCTCCTGTTTACATGCTTCAGACTTACCGATGAAATGAAGATGTTTAAAAGCAAATTTACATTTTCTTTTTTGCGCAACTAAACGACTTGATGGAAACAACTATAAAATTAAAATTACACGAATTTCAAGAACACGGAATTACAGCACGTCACTACGAATTCTTTGACTACGATAGGCGGCAGGAGATGGACTGGTGTACGTTAAATACAAATGGTTAAGCCATTATAAGAGAACATGTGAAGATGTAGAAGAGAGTTGCAAATCATTAGAACGACTTCGAACATTACAGCTAGGTATACGAAGTGTCCATGAAATGGTGGTCAGATTACACGCAAGATAAATTTTTGTCAAGGCTCAGTTATGTATATCATTAGACGCACCCTTTTGGGTACACTATAGCAGTTCTGAGGACTTACGACCGTAATAAGCGCAGTAGACATTAATTTGGGCAAAGGTATCTGTAAGGAAGGGGGACTGAATGGAGTATATAAAATCTGCAATAGAAAGCCTCGAACAAGAAGTAGGTATGCAAAGCAGTATGTGCCATAAAAATGTGCATCCGTTATTGGTTTAAGTGGAAGGGTGTATACAGACACATCGCGTAAATTATAAATTATAAGTCTACCAAAATTATTATTCAATAATTTTTAGGTCATTGTATGTACATGGGTTGTGGATGTAAAATGGATTTTTGAACTCCACCTTTTCGGATGAAATTACCTGAAAAAAACGAGATAAGCCAACAGGATTGTATTATTTTGTTGATACGAAATAATGGATCGCTGAGATTCACTATCAGTCAAGGAAAATTAGGAATTAAAAAGGAAATTGAGGGGATTAGTCTACTCGTATGAGGTTAGAGGCTCGGCCTCTCAACGACAGTTGTCACAGCATGGTGACTAATTATGTGCACTACACATTAAACACAATATATGTTTGTTGGAAATTACTTGCAAATTCACGCATGTAAGTGGCAACATCCAGACCATAAAGAATTGATAGTTCACATCTCCAGTGACGTCACAATCCAGCTGATTAGTGCGTGTGCCATATTTTACCCATTGCCATAGCAAGGATAAAATATGTCACAATTAGTCATCACATATATGTACGTATTCTTTGTGTCTTTGTATGGATGTAAGGAGCCAGTATATAAGGTCTAAAAATCTAGGCTAAATCGAAAACATTTGCCGAGGCCTTGGCTCCTTAATACATTGTATATGATTTGCAGTGAACACATAAATAAACTGCAGAACATTTTCTGTTGATGGAATATCTTCCAAGACATAAGGTATTCCACAGAAATAATTGGAGGAAAGATGAACACTGGTATATATGGTGGCTTCATCATTCTTAACAACCACTTCAGACCCCATATTCTTACAAAAAAGAAGAATGCCAAAAAAAGTAAGAAATTAAAAAACTCTAGCACAGCAAGCCTCACTACAAAAAGTAGTTTTTGGAGAAAAAAGAATCATCAATTTTGATGATTACATCAATTGTCTATAAGTTCATATGCGTAAATTATATATGATTGTATGAAATTTGTTAGCTACTGACAAAATATAAGACAATATAAAATTTAAAAGCATTAGTTCTTGAAAAACATGAAAAATTAATTAAGATGATAAAGTATGGTAAATAATTACATAATTTAAAATAAAATCAAAGAAACACAATAAATTTAGAAAAAAAAAAAAAGAAAACATGAAAATGTGGATATAATTTTTGTAAAAAGGAAAGTTCATGCAAATTAGAAAAAAAATAAGAAAAAAAGCTTTACTGAAAGTACCATTCAGAAAATCCGGGCAAAAATAGATAACGTGCTATAAGAAGTTGTAGAATATTTATTATGAATTTCGTGACTACTAGTGCAAAATTGAGCATTTTATAGCCAAAATAATAACAAAAATGGTTGTATGAGAAGTACTATCTGGTAAATTAGCACCAAAATTGATAGCATGTTAAAATAAATTATATACACATTTATTTCAAATTTCGAATACATTTCCAAAATTCCGCATTTTACACCTAAAATAAAAAAATAAAAAATAGTGGTACCACAAGTACCATCTGCACAATCCGTGCCAAGATTGGTAGAATACTACAAGAAATTGTAATAAATATCTGTTTCAAATTTTGTGGCTATTAATGCAAAACTGAACATTTTATAACCAAAATGAAAACAAAATTTGTCCAATTCGCACCAAAATCAATAGGTCTGGTCCTGGCTTAGTTCAAATGTTCATACCAAATTTTGTGATTATTGGATAAGAATTGCGACCTGTACCATGGGAACAAGATAACAGAATATTACTATAATTAACATATAAGCACGAAACTATTTACCCAATATTATTTCGTCCATTATTCCCTAGATGTGCATGCACCACTTCCCACACAACCACAAACAGACATTAAAAAAAAGTGTTTGTTGTCGCCTCCAAAAAAACGAATTCTAGTGTTACCAGAATTTTGGGGTCAATACAAGCCAAATTACTACAAAACAATGCTGCAGGGCTTGTAAATATACATATATAAAAATCTGAGTTATTAATGCAAAATTTTCCTCAGTTCATGAAATGAAAAACATACCTACCTCAACTCTGGGGATAATATCGCACCAAACGTAATAAATAGAGTTTTTAAAGAAAACTCATTCAAAAATCAGCATTCTTATAAGTATAAATGTATAGCGCAAAGAAATTTTTGAAAATTAATATCCATAATAAAAAGGCAAACCCATTAAAAATGACAAAAAAAGATTCTCGCAAATAAAATTCAACAGCGATCGTTGAATGAAATGAGTAAGAATAAGAAATAAGCTGGAATAAACAGATCCACATGCTATTGTTTCCATAATAACACAATGTGTTTCTGTTGTTAAACAACTGCAACGTGAATAAATGTCCACATGAAATGATATCACAATTACCTGCAAATTCTTTGTTACAAGATTTTTTCACAAATCTCAACTTTATTTTGCAATAACTTAGCCAAAATTTAACAGAATTGTTTGGGAAAACTTCCACCACAACAAAAATTTAACTAACTATCCCCTCCACAAAAGGAAAATGATCAGATAAGATGATGATTTTTCGACTCTGTGATCTATATCAAATTGCAACGATCATTATTCGCTTTTTTACTGTCATTAAACATGACATTTAGAATTTTCGTGCCTTTACTATTTTCATTTTTCCATTTTTCGTGACATTTTTTACGAATAATATTTCCTTGTAAATTTAATCCCCCTGATCTTCTTTTCTGAAATGTCATCTACTATTGAAAATAGCTCAACTCAAACTAAAATGCGGTCTCCTTCAATCACAAATTCAGACCTGAACCTTATCAAAAATATGAAAACTCAATGTCTGAAGGAGTAAGAAAAAGGACACTAAAAACTCGATAAATCTCAGACATGCGATTCATCATTTTTATGGGGTGAAAACTGGAGGAGTAGCAGCGTGAATCAGTCCCTGTCTTCACGTTATAAAAGCTTGGCCTCTTGTCAATAGACAATTTATCGATTGGTCAATTAACAGTTAGCGCATACTAATAGGTAGCCAGTCGGAAAATACATAAAAACGTAAGAGATCAGCGAATTAATTTGCCGACTAATAAATAAATAAAATGCGCATCGTCTGAATAAATGATTAAGTGAAGGTGATACTGATACAGTTGCGTTGTACACAGCCACACTCGCTGACGCCATGCTGCGGCCAGGTATTGAGTACTCGCGCCGCAACAGCTCCAGTTACCGCAAGTTCCCGTTGAAATGGTTGGTTTCCTGTCGCACAAAGCTATGGTGACACACACACATATAAGTGGGTTTTGGTAGAAAACCACGATTTTCTTTTAAAGGTATTTTTTAAGCTAATTTGCCTGGACTATATATTAAATATGACATTCGAATTATTTTTAAATGCAAACAGATTGGGCAATATCAATCTCTTACTCTCAGAATTTAAAATTTATTTTACAAGATCGATGACAATGTTAACCTATATTTCTTCAACTAGGTAAACCTATCACGTTTTTTCACGCAAAATCTTACAAATACGAATCCAACTCAAGGGAGACGAAAATTTGATTTTTTCAACTTTATCTAATGTACCAATGAAATAATGAGGTAGGTTTACTTAACCGGTGGTTTGTTTATAATATTTACATTTATGTATTCGTTGAAGACTGTAGGTAATAACGAAAAATTAAAAACATTTTTGAACTATTCGATCTTTACATTAATAACTCTTGTTGTCATAACTACGTATATGGACTACTACCTAAATAAAATTATAAAAATTTGCATGCCAGTCAGCGACGTAGTCAAGATTTCTTAAGGGAAAGGCAAAAAGAAAGTAATTTTTTGTTTAACGGTTGAATTGAAGTAGGTACACATTAATTTTTGTTAATTAAACAAAAAAAAAAAAAAAGTCATAGGGACAACCTGTTCTCTTTGCCCACTTGATGCCAGTTAAATTAGTTTCAAGAGCAACTCGTTTTCAGAAATATCCCTCAAATGCTTTCAGTGTAAGTTTCAAAGGGCAGTGAACAAAAAAATAAAAAAAAAAACAAAAAAAATAAACATTATAGAAAATACAAAATTATGTTTAAAAAAAACTATACTTGCACAAAATTTGTTGATTTTTGAAAAATACGCAAGATGCTACTTCATGTTTAACATATGCGAATTACGATAGCTTTTGTTGATAGAAACTGAGAAACCTTGAAGCCAGAAGCGAATCAAAGAATGGTTGTTTGAGATTGAGAGGCTAAGGAGATACGAAAATGTTAAGTGATGGGTAAGGGGGCGTCATTCGAAGAAGCACCACTTTAAATGATTCTCCGATCGACCTACACTATTGCAAGCAGATTCCACAAAGGCACGAAATTTTGTTGAAAGTTTGAAACTCAACATTGCACCAGTTAACATTACAGAGGCACATGCTCAAAAACTAAGAGGATACTAGCACATAAAAATCACTCCCACATTTACTTCGTTCTGAGTGTTTCCTCATCATCTTCTAATTTAATTCATAATCGTCTGAGGAACTCATTCCCCTAAATTAGGCATTTGAATACGATTCAATAACTTATTGCAAATGATGCATTCTCCGTACTTGGATGAAACGATAAGTTCTTTCATCGTGAAAAATTTTACAGCATACCCACATGAGTTATAATCATTTTAATGCGCCGATCATGTTCAAACAAAAATGAAATAATTTGTCAAACACCACTCCTACACAAGTTCGGATTAATTCATCAATAAAGTACGTTTTACGACTTTTCATGACTTTCATAACCATCAAAATGTTGATTCGTCCCAATTTACACAAGCCAAACGACGTACCCACGTGTGATGAAACAAAAAATAGGGAAAAAAAGCCATAACAAGAATGAATCATCTAGATCATTTCACGAAAGATGAATCTTGAAATTCGAGAATACTAAAACTTGGATGTGTGTTCACGATTTACGATTCCAAAATAAACGTTTTCATTTCTTTAATTGCGGATGAGTTCTTTTTATGTATGAATTACCACAAATTATTCGATTAAAGTGCCAACCAACAACGCGATAAATAAAGTAATTTAAATTCTATCTTATATAAGTGAGAAAAATGAATAAAAATATTACTCAAGTTGCATAGCTGCAATGGAATTTCAACGTTTTCTACAGAAATGCTAGAGTAATAAAGTCTGTATCTACTTAGAGTATAATGCTATACTTAGACGATGTTTATCAAAGAAATTATAGTTACCTACAAAAAATGATTGAGGAATTCACGATTTAAAATTTTCATGTACTAAACAATACAAAAATTTTCAACATATCAAGCGAACGATCATAATTTAAAGTCGAATGAGCAGGTATATAAGAAACGGAAAGGTGATTGAAAAGCAAGCATTATCCTCCTTTTGAGTCTTATTTCTCATTTTCATTTCCAAATTTGTCAAGTATTTTATTCAGCCTATTTAATTATAACATTAATCCCAAATCTTACACATATTTAAATCAATAAAAAGTTTTTCCCACGGTCAACAAATATGAAAGCATCGAAAATTTATGTTCACATTACAAAAAATTTCAACATTTTGACCCTAACCATCAAATATCTCTTTTTAGTATCAGAAAACAATTCTTCAGAAATATGTACGACAAAATGAAAATGTTTTCGGGAATTTTGTAACTAAATGGAAACTATCCAAATCTGAAACCTACAACATAATGATAAGTAGGTTCATGGAAAAATATAAAATTAAATAACCTAGCAGGAACCAAGGTCTTCACCTTAATCTTGGCATAAAATGGAGAGCACAAAGAAGCAAAAAAAATATCAGATTACAAAATTCATAAAACTTATTCAAACAATGAGTAAAAAACAAGCCAACAACATGCAAGTTCTTAGCTTTTTTGAAACCAACGTGCACAGATATGGTCATCGGAACAAAATCCACCAGTTATACTATAATAATACTATTGTTTCAAGATAAATGCAAATAAACAGACTAGTAGTAAAAGCAGATTTATATCATCTTTAAATTGAAAGGTGGGTTCGGTACCAGTATAGGCGTATTCCTGACCAAAAAAAATAAAATTTTCGGCTTGTTTTAGCTGGTGTTCCCACATGTAATTGAAACATTCAAGTTTTGAAATTACTGGCCATTACCACTACCTCCTTCCCTCACTTCAACATCAAATATCCTCTAGATGCTGAGTAACAACAGTCAATTTGTACCCCCGTGAAAATAAATAAAAATAAGTCTAGGTTAAAAACGAATTTTTAAAAGATGAGCTTTTATTTTATTTTTTTGGCTTTCGCTTCATGCAAAAATTATTTTGTTGCGGAAGGTTGTCTGCAGTATTGGTTTATTTTAAAATCGCAGTAATGAGTAGAATATAAAATCTTATAATGATAAAAATGAATTTCGCTAGGATTTTGCATTTGAAATGAATATCAACTGTGGCCTAAAAGAACCTTCAAAATCGATGTAAATTATGAAAGCTATGAATGCATTATTAAAGCAACACCGAAAATTAATAGAAAAACACACAAGCTGTATACGTTTTTCATTCGTACTGAGACTGTTGTCCAAATTTTCATGGAACAAATAATTTTACATTTCAGGTGTATTTCAAGTACTTATACTTACTAAAATAAAATAAAAATAAAACTGAAGGCGTATCGAACATAATATGGTATCGATGATCAAATTAGAGCCCTTAAAAAGGCTTAAGAACTTTCTCAGGTTCCATCCACACATACAATTCGAAGGTACAAAAGGAGTTTTTTTTTTTCCTCAACAGCAAACAATAAAAATTTTCAAATATACTGTTCCAGATTGCCCATAATACGCGTCGAACACGAAAAAGTCGAGTATCGTAATAAAAAACTACATCAAATAATTCTACCACAAAATTAAAGCATACAAATGCAAACGTTACATCAATTCACGAGATTCACCATATTACATAACTTTATCAAGATGAGATTTTTATGAAAATAGCTACACAGAAATCGAACCATGAATGAAACTTGATACCCGACGTTATTTTCGGGTGACACGAATCGGTATGTTGACCTAGGATCTGCGTGCACGACACGAAGATTAGTTTTAATTTTCAGTTTGAAAATACAAATATCGCCTAAACTACTGAAAATGCAGCAAAGAAAGACGAGACAAACCTTGTGAACGTGCGCTCAATTTTAGGAGATGCGTTTTCGTTGTGCAAACGTAAGAACCGAATTACAAAAAAAAAAACACAATAAAAAATGCGCTAAAAGTGAAAAATCATTCTTTTAAAATTTCTCCAGGAAGATCTAGGTCTAGGGAATAAAATTACTGAAGTCGGCGCTAATTAAGAAATTTTGTCATATAAAATTGGAAGGAATTGACGAATGTACCTATAAAACCTACGTGGTAAAGGAAAAGAGCGCCAACTTCAATAATTCCAGTATCTAGACCTAGATCTTGCTTGAGAAATTTTAAAATATTATTTTTCACGTTGTGGAATACCTTGTCGTGAGAGATATTCACACTAGAAGGTCTTCAACAGTATTTGCGTGTTCTGCCACTTCATACGATTAAGTATGGGAGAGCCAAATCCTCGGCGAACACTGGCGATTTTTGAGCTGGTTCTGAGAGTTTATATACCGGATTTGGTACACGCACACAGACACACATGCATACGTATGTATACGTAATTATGTCATGCGTTACGTCGTTTCTTGTCTCCGTTGAGATGATAAGAAACGACGCAGTGCGTTTGGTACCGGGTCGTGACATTACCGAGATCATTATCAGGTAATTGATCTTGGCCCGTACAATGTATCTTACCTGTACGTACGTACAGGTACGAACATACAAACGCACCAGTGTAAATTCGTTTAACGTCATAGAGACGATTATTGCCAGCCTTTGGGCGGCGACTGTCGTCGAGGGGTGCGAGCCCTATAACCTCATACGAGTAATGTCCCCACACACGTTTTAGTGCATTTTTCAGTTTTCTTTTTCTAAGTCAGTTCTTACATTTGCACAACGAAAACACATCTCCTAAAATTGAAAACCACTTTTTCAGAAATTTTTTGTTCCCCAGATTTCTCAGTAACTGATAGACCAATAGGTACCATACTGTTTTCAGACTATATCCTATGTGAGGACCACATCTCATGAAAATTTCAACTCTGTCCCTTTTGTAGTTTTCTGAAAACCATCAAATAAAAATTTAAGCGATACATATAATATATACTTAAAAAGTTAAATTATAAAGAAGAAAATTTAGAGAAGTGTATGTTAAGGGTAATCTCAGAATCCACCAAACCGATGTTGACGAATTTTAGTACATGCATTCTTCATGAACCTACGAAGGTTCTAAGCTTGGTTTTATTATTTTATACCACTTCGGAAAACTTTTTTATAAAGGAAAATTGATGGAGTCTGGATTAATAGCGCTGTGTATTTATAGACTAAATAGAGGAAAAACATTATGCTAACTTATTAGTGCTTCATTTAGTGGCCTTTTCCTGATTCTTAAATTTACATCATCGGACATGTTTTCTGAGGCACTGAATTCAAATTTGATGCTCATTTCATCAATTGACCCATTCGTCAACCCTTATGGTGCTCAAAAAAGGGAGAATTTTTTATTTTCATAATTTATTGCGTAATATATTACTTGACATGTTTTTGAGGAGCTAAATTCGAATTTGGTGTTAATTTTATCATTAGACTTATTCTTCAACCTTCATTATGCGCAAAAAAGGAGAATTTTTTATTTTCATGTTTTATTGCATAATATATCACTTGACATGTATTTTGAAGAGCTAAATTCGAATTTGATGTTAATTTTATCATTAGACCCATTCTTCAACCATCATTATGCCCAAAAAAGGGAGAATTTTTTATTGTCAGATTTTATTGTACAATAGTTTTTTGAGACAGTGAATTCGAATTTGACGTAAATTTTACCATTACCTATTCTTTGACCCTCATTGGGCAAGGAATTTTCTCTTCAGATTTTGTTGTGTAATATGTCAGTGAATACTTGACTCAGGGTTAGGGAAATGTTCCTCTGTTTGTAACCTAGGTGTTTCTAAACCATTCTCTCGATTGGGATGAAACTTTGGTGAGCTGCTGTGGGCACCCACCTGGAAGGTTTCCAAATCAGAAAAAAAATGTTTTGCCTTTCAGTGGCATTGCAATACATTCCGGAGATAACAGCTAGTTAATTGTAAAAGTTGGAAGATAACAATTTAATCAACTCCTCCCTCAAGCAAATTGACTTTCAATTGTTCTTCCAATGTCACCTTTCTTGCCCCTCATTACCTTCTAATCATCAAGGAACTTCAATATATCATAATTTCCTCAAAAGTTAGCAGGCCTCTTCTCCGCTAAGGAATTCTACTTTAAACTGATAATTCTGAAATTACCAGATGCAGAAAACATTCGTACATCCCAAAAAATGGTCAGACAGTTCTTTGGACTTATCGAATACCTTGTCGTAAAAAGATATTCTCTTCAGAAGGTAATCTATAGATTTTGCATGTTCAACCACTTCATATGTAAACATATGGGTAAGCCAAAACCTGGGCAAACACTGGTAATTTTAGGGCCAGTTTGGAAAGTTTATATACGAGCATATTTACACATGTACCAACACACATATGTAGTAATTATATATGTTCGTGTGAATGGCCTGGTGCGTCATTTCTTATAGTGATAAGAAATGATGGGCCGGTTCATGTAAGGAATTGTGACATCATTGTTTTGTTGAGACTGGTCACAATTTGATACTCGTACATTACTTGCATGTATGTGATAGTAATTACAATCGAACATAATTTGTGCAATTGGTTTAATGTCATAGAGACAAATATTTTCCATCCTTGCGTTGGTGACTGTTGTTGGGGGTCTGAGCCCCTTAACCTCATACAATATGAGTCCCCACAGCTACTACCCTCAGTTTTTGCACCACAAAAATGATGAATTATACACAGTACTGAGGGACTTAAGAGTCCAGCACTGTTTCTGGTAGGTCTCTCATTTTGCTAGCACCCTACTAACTACAGTGCCAAAACATTCGTACAATTGTTTGGGAGCATCCACTAGAGCTTGATAGTTGGTGCAGCTAGTTTCTCCCCTACATCATGGTGGTCAATATTTGTTAGGAGCATAGAGATGAAAATGGGAGTATGGTTTGAGGGGTACTTCAAATTCAGGTTTCCTCAACATTGGGGAGTTTGAGGATCCTTGGGTTGAGTATGTCAGAGTAGAGGTAGGAATATTGATAAGAGGAGACCTCTCACACCCAAAGACTGGCTTCAGTGGTTCCTTAGTCTCTTGTTGGGGAAGCTCTGGCTTTGGGTTTGACAAGGTCGGTGTTATCCTTTCAGGGGATTTGGGTGGCGAGACAAGAGGTGGAAGTGGAGACAACTTTATCTCAAGGATTTTGTCCACCAGAGGTGCCATATCCATTAACAACTCCTCTTTGATTAGTGCCAACTCCTGACTTTGTTTGAGAAGTTACTGAGTTTTTAATTTATCAGTAGCTTCCTGAACAGTTTTGAATGTTTTGAAAGGTTTATAATTAATTGGTAACAACATTGTGAGAAAAGGAAAAGGAAAGAATTTGACAAATTTATTCAATAAGATTTTTGAAACCAAATACATCTGAGTCAAGTGACAGTAGAAAAGCGGGTGATTTTTGTTGTGAGGTTTCAGATCGATCTCAGTGTTGATAAGTCGCCTTATCTGCGTTTGTCTTTTTGTGGAGGGGGTAGCACTTAAAATTCTCAGCAGTATGAAAGTTTTCCTGTAAGTTTCTCATAGGTTTTAGCAAAGTTGTGTGTGCAATAATCTCTGATTAATTTTTGGAAACCTGTAGCATCCTAACAATGAAATTTTATTCTTTAGCAATAAGAATATTTTTTGTAGATAATTTTATGCAAAACATTTTTATAGCAAGTTTCTTTTCTCACAACTCTTCTTCACTTCCCAAAAAATTGAAAAAACTCCAGAATATCGCATATTTCATAAACCCTAGGGAAACAAAAGGTGTGAGGAGTAGTAGCATTTTGACAAATACTTGTGGGACCAACCGTAACATATTCCAGTAATCAAACCATTATTTTAATTTTTATACATTTAATATTAGTTTTTCCAAATAATTCTTTTGAACTATTTATCATGAGATAATAAAATATCAACCATTACATCCAAAAACAGTAATTTTCCGATCAGTTTCAAAAAATAGAAATGGTTCTTATTCAGAATAGAAATTAGAGAATCAATGCAAATAGTATTATATTTCACTAAAATTGTATTGGTTACAGAGGAAAATGTAAACAATATTATGGCTGATTCATAGATTACATTGCCTACACAAAATTCGTTCTCACATTGGGAGCTTTCAATACTGTGACAAAATGCATTTTTTGCTGTTTCAATTGGTAATAATTATCAACTTTTCAAGTGTTCTTTCTACAAAGAAATGGTAATGATTACTGCTTGATGTCAAGTTATTGAATAATTTCATACAACACTGTTATGGTTACTATGTACCATATTACTTGGCGGAGGGAATGAGACTTCAAGTATGCTCTTTTTAGACACCCAAATTGATCCGATTAGTGAGGAAATCAAAACTTTTTGTATTTTACTGTATAAAAAACATCTCTCGACTAGACTATACATTAAAAATGACTTTTTTCAACTGTTATCACTAAAATCATAAAATCAAAAACTCAGCATATTTTAGTTACATACGCCTAAAGCAATCCTTGTCTAATAACAGATCTGTTTTAGCAGTAAGCTCAACTAATTCAATTTGATTTTTTTTTATTCCCCTTCATCCTGCCTCTTTTTTTCGCGAGACTGCAATTTCCGTACGACTCAACTGGTTTCTTCACATTTGCGATCGTAAAGTTCCACCGACAGGAATTTGCAACAACTGCTGATGCAAAAAAATGAAGCCAAAATTCCGTTAATGTTTATACAAAAATAAAACAAAAAAAAAGTAAATAAATAAGCTGAGAGAAAAAAAGCAAACAAACAAGCAGGAAAAGGTTAATGTCGGTCGACATCAAAGAATTAATATTTTTACGAACATGGCGAAATTATCAGTAGAAGAAGGAATGAGGTAGGGGGTGGAACAAACTAGAGACGGTTAAAGTCCATCCATTACGACGCAAAGGGCATACAAACAATATTGAATAAGGGTTGTGTCCAGGAAAGAAAGAGGGTAAGGTTTTTAGTCCCCTATACATACTCTCTCTCTTTTCAATCTGTTTTGGTGATCGAATAATTTATTGCCAACAACAATACATGCGACATTAAACTATGAATATACAAAATTTATAATGTAATAAAACGATTAATACAGAGTTTCGTGTCCACGAAAAGTGAGAAAAAAAGGACCCCTTTCACTTTTTTTTGGCTTTTTTTTTTGCAGATGTTCAAAATGGTGTGGCGAAGCTTCATCTCAACGGTTGTCGACTTAGGAGGGCAAAGGGTTCATTGCGGAAGTGAATAAACGAGTTTATGTAAAGAATGAATGTTACAACCGAATGTTGGTTTTTTCGTTACCCCTTCCACAAGATTAAGTGCTCCGCTTGTGTTTCAATTTACTGGATATGGGACGTAAGAAACAATTTAATGCTGTTAATGAGAACAAGGGAAGGGTAAGAATAATGATTGGGGTATTTTAATTTGTACATAAAGTAGTTAGTACAGTAGTATAGTTAGATAAGGAAAGGGAAAGTGGTTATTATCGTTGAAAATTTCTGCACCATAAAGGTTAGGGTTCAGTTACCCGCGTAAATTTTAGACGAAGGGATTAAAAAGCTACAATATAAATGTCACTGTAATGAAAATCATAAATGAACAAGATCTCGTCCACAAATAGACATCTATTCCTGTGAAAAATCTGAAGTATACCAGAAAGAGATAATCAATCAACAGAAGAGAGGTGGAATGAACAGACAGCATTCAGCAAATATAAACTGACCAAATTAAAAGATCAGTGGCGTAAAAGATAAAATCCGGGCCGAGAAGAGAGAAACCAGGCCCGGGTGGTCATCATAGTCGGGCCTTTGGGAGTGAAAGTGACGAGGCACTTTAAAAAATGCTGTAGAACAAATACAATTTTTTTTTATTCGAAAACTTATTTATATGGTCCTTTAGGCAACTTAAAGCGGGCCCGGGGAAACCACTTTCCTTCTCCCACTCCATCATGACGAGACAGGATACAATAAGCAAGTAAATAGATAATTATACAAATTTACAACACAGAGGGGGAAGACCAAGCAAAGTGACATCTTTATTAAAATTTAAAAAAATGACACCCAAGAAATTTTGAAATAATTGCTACAGAAGATGAAAATACAATGAAAATTTGTCGTGAAACGTAGAGAATATAAAACTGTATGCCGATAACATCGTCTTCAACTTCAAACCACATAATTATACATCTAAAACAAAACTGAAAAGGCTCACGGCAAGTCCCAAAATAGCACAGTTTCAAGGAGATACAACAGTTTTCACTGTAACGATGGAGACTGATAGAACATTACTTGATCAATGATTCTTGGGGGTCTTGCAAACTTTTCAGCGTAGATCATCCAGAAAGTATAAAAACTCGTCAAACACAAACATATTCAAGCAAATCCGATCCATGTAGATGCGATGAAAGCTGTCTCATATGTCTGCTATCATACACTTGAAGTATAGATACATCATGGAGTTGCATTTCTCCTAATTTACCATTAGATTCACTATTGGCAGTATAGCTGCACTTTTCAGTGAACTGATGTATTTTGTATCACACGATGTATATACATATATATGTGGTACCTTTTTAAGTAGGTTAGTTTAGAATATCTTATTACGCTTGGTGCGGAATTAGCCCCCATGTTTAGGGGTGGGTACGTTTTTCGTTTCATGGTTTAAGGAAAATTTTGGCACCAATAAGTCTAAAGAATCTTATCCATCTCACCAACCAGTAGTCGTCAGAGTATGAGCAAATAAAAGGGGAGAAGTTTGTTTCAATTCTCTTTCCTATTCATTTTCGTTTGGTTCCAGAAATATTTTGTCTGTTTTCTTTTTTCACAGATGGTAAAAATTGGTAACTTTTTCACTGATGGCAATAACTCTTCCCTGAATAACACAATTTTTTTTCGGAAAATCTCATGCCAATCTGTTCAGTGGTTCTAGAGTGATAGTGTTTCAATTGTATTTAGCTCATATTTTATAGTAAATACAAAGATAGACATGGAGATATATACACACATATATCGTGGAATAAAATATATATTCACTCACTGGTAAGCACAACTATATTGGCAAGGGTTAATTAGGGGAAATGCCACTCCATGATAATTACTCTCAAAGATCAAACATAAAATTTGACTTGACCATAAAAGCCAATCAGAAAACTTTTAGAAAATTTAATTTCGAGCTAAACTCTCGAATAAATACTCGCCAATCACCTCATCAAATTGAAGAATATTATTAGCAAACATTTTCGGTAAGTACAGACCGAATACTACAAAAATTCAACAAAAGTTTGAAAGGAATCTCGAAATTGAACATTTCAACACTACTTACTCGAATAAGTGAAACAAAGCCTCCAACAGATTTGTAAACTGCAATAGTGAAAGTTTACTTACTGAGTACGATGCTGAGAAATATCAGCAATAAAGCTTTTTCAATTTTCTTTTCACTTGAAATATGAGACTCTTGACTCAACAAAATCATGAAAATGTACCACTCATTAGAGGATGAAATTTTATTGGTTCAAGAGACGGTGACATAACCAAAAAGATCGGAAAGGGGCTACACAGCTTCTTGTAAGCACTTTTGTTTTCAATTATTTCATAGAGCAGACTGAAGGACTTAATGGAATAGCAGCGTATCATCATATAAGAAAAGGGTGATGATGCCACTGTCTTCAGACATTCTTCTTACATGATGAGAGAAACCTTAAAATTTGGTCTGAAACAAACCGTTAAAAAAATTTATAGATTTTTGTACAAAAAATTTTACTTGGATTCGCTGAAATATATATTTGTTGTGATAAGCCACCTAAAATTAAGAAATTACATTCGACCAATATCATCAAAAATATTATTCGGATAAGTTAAATATTAATGAATGCTTATTACCGGACCCACCATCAATCAACAATCAGGATGATAATAAAGGACACCGTATGTCAACCAAACCGAATTAAAAGCACCATATTACAAGGAATGCACGAACTCTTTTTTCTCTCTTTTATCTCCTAAATAATTGATCCATTCAATGAAAGAGACTATAGGTACCTTTCTTCCATAAAATTACATTCTCGATTGAAAGGGAACAGGTACATCAAATTGACTCATTGACTCTTCATTAAAGACGACGAAGGCCACCCAAGAGTTTCATTTAATGTCTACATAAAAAACGCCATTTGCTTTCAAAGATTAAATTAACCATTACGGGAGTGTGGAAATTTTGCTCAAAGTATTGGACGAGTTGAGAAATGGTTTAAAGAAAGGAGATAGTGGAAAACAAAAAGGAACAAAAATAATTAAAAGGCAAAACAATAGCCACGAGTCGTTTATCTTAGGGTGAAGTGAAAAACAGAAGACAGTATATTATAACGTGACCAATAAATAAGATAAAACATTCCAGAACACGAATTAAAATACTTAACTTCCTCATCAATCGAAGTGGCCCAATATTTTACAAAATTCTGAAATAACAACGTTTGTAGCAATGCAAAAATAATCTGCAAAATTGAAAAATTGCGAATCTTACTTTCTAGCAAGATGTTCTACCTACTGAAGAAACCGGTAACTGTAAAATGAAAAGTGGCACCACCTTGAGATGAAAATCTCACTCCTACATAACCATACAATTTTCAATCTCATTTTTATTCACGGTAGTTTCTGAATTAATAATTATATTTATTTATTTATTTGATTTAATTATTTGGAAAAAAAATTGCTGATTATTTATTGTGGGGACATCACTCATATGAGGTTTTAGGGGCTCGCACGCCTCAACAACAGTCGCCACCCATAGGCTGGCAATTAATCGTCTCTATGACGTGAAACCATGTACACACTTAATGTTTGTATGTTTGTACCTGTACATATGTACAGATAAGATACATTGCACGGGCCATGATCAATTACCTGATAATGATCTCGGTGATGTCACAGCCCCGTACCAAACGCGTTGCGTTGTTTCTTATCACCTCAACAGAGGCAAGAAACGACGTAACGGATGACATAATCACTTACGTATATGTACGTATGTCTGTCTGTGTGCGTGTGCCAAATTCAGTATATAAACTCTCGAAACTGGCTACAAAATTGCCAGTGTTAGCCAAGGATTTGGCTCTCCCAAGTGGCAGAACACACAAACTCTGTAAAGAACTTCTTGTGTGAATGTCTCTTACGACAAGGTATTCTACATTTATTATTAATGGGTTCAAATGTCGGGCAAGAAAATTTGAATTTGGTACTGTAAGAATGAGGACAATGACTTCAACAGTGGTGCCAGTTTTCATAATGGCGTTTAGATAGAGGTGGGTCCAGTATTATATTTAATAATCCTTGTTTGTACCAGGAGCAGGGTTCAAAGCCCCTTTATAGTAGATACAACTCGAAAGTATTCATCTATTGGACCATCAGCAAGCTTAACTGGGAAGAGGAAGTAAAATGGGCAACATCTGGTGAAACTATTTTAAACTACTGAAAACAGGTAACTGGTGTTCAAGTAAGTACATAGACATGCAGTTTTATCAATTTTCAAAATGGGATATATCCTGAAGAAAAATCAGTAAATTCATGTATTTTTTCATCAAACGTTCAATATTACTTCCATTTGTAAAATATTATTCAAAAAAATAAAGTTACCCAGCTTTTTTTCTCTCCATCAAGTAAATTATATTCCCATGTAAATCTCCTATAAGAAACTGATAACGAATCTGAAAACAGGTAAAAACACAAACGCTCTTACAAGGACTTCCTCCTGCAAACTGTCAATAATACAACAAAATAGGCCTAGTTATTATATTTTTTAGTTTTAAAACCAAGTCTTTCAATTATATTACGCCATTCACGTTCTTCCAAAATGTATAGGAAAAAATAAAACCTCAAGTACGCCAACTGAAAATTATCCAAGTAGCCAGATAACAAATATTTTAGAGTTTGATTGAGTTTTAATACATCTTTATTGCAGTCACTAACGCGATGAATGTGACATAGTTCTTGTACTAACAACTGGGGGCGCTAAAATCAAGTCTGGCTACTATTATTTATACTTTATCAAGATGATTTTTTTTTCAACTCAAGTTTATTTTCATTTCTCCGAAGATAGCTTTAGCATAGAGATAACCATGCGGCTTTAAAGATGTAGGGTGTGTAATTCGAATCCTCGCAGTGGAAAATTTCAAATTTTCATCATTTTCTTTTTTTTAATTTATTTTGGCGTTTTGGACATAAGTCTTTGGTGGGAGGAGTTTTGCACGTCTTGTAAGAGTGTATTTAAAAAAATTCATTTTTACTTGATTTATTCAAGTTTTCTTCATCTTATTCTCGCAACCTGGGTTAGGTCTAGATCAAAATGAACTAAGATTAAAAACGAATAACAGGATAACTGAGAAGGCAGAAAAATGCAGTTCTATATTTATAAGAAGGAAGAGGAAAAGATCATGTAAAAAATAAATAACGCGACACGGGTGAACGAATTTTTGAAATGAAACTGTCAAAAAGCGAAGTGAAAAGGTAAGTGTTTTTGAAGCATGTTACAAGAAGCAAATTATTGAAATGCAGACGTCGTATTCCCATAATCACAACTGATAGAAAATTTTAATAACTAAATAGAATGAGATATCTAGACGTCCAAATCTATTTACAAGGAATAATTTATCCACAAAATATATCAAATAATTACAACATTTAAATCGATAATCAAACTCAATTAAATTAATTGATAAGGAGTCGATAAATTTAGGTAATAGGTACCAAAATCAGTAAGTAGAAATAGAGTATCTACTAAAGTATAACTAAATGATAAAAAGAGAGAAAAAAAACACGAACACGAAATATAACCGAGAATTTAGCAGTCACAGTCGGATACATCTGTGATTTATAATTCGAAAATGAGAATCTTTCCACAAGAGATTAATGAACGCGACGTCTCAGGGCAAAACCACCACAGATTGATCAATTGAAGTAGCGAGTGGGTTTTTTTTTTCTCTCTTTCTTATTTTTAGTTAATGAAATGAAACAGTCGTAATATTACCTGCTGTTTCTACAGATACGATTTGATTACTTCTATCTAATTAAAGATAAAAAACCACCCAGTTTTCGTTTTCAAATTAATTACGCAATTTAGTCACCCGCCAATAATGGAGAAAACTTCTGGTTCTTAGTCGATTAATCGAATAACGGGGCATTAAATTGAAGGTGTTAATTTGATATTGACTTACTGACTCCCATGTGGCATCACGGCATCACGCAATCATAAATTCACTGGATTTAAGAAAAAGACATTGGGTACGTAGAAAAACTAGGTAAGTCGGTTCATGCGAGTAAGAACATTTTCCGATAAACTTCACTGAGTACAACAGAAGGGATTGACACGGAACTAGAAGATTGAAAATTAAAAATATCTTGAATTCTGCTATCAAACTGCTTTCATGGTATAAAAAAACATGCGTAAAGGCAAAGAGATGAATAGATAAGATTAATAAAAGCCTCTGTTTATTTTCGAATCCTCGAGTGAATTAATAACCGTTTTTATGTTTCAGGGTAGCTTTCTATCAGAAAAAAATGCGTTTTTGAAAAAAATTGGTCATTAAATTCGGTGATAAGAGCACGTGTATTACAAAATTTAAATATTAAGAAACGATCAGTTCAAAAAAATAGATGTTAACTTCTTCAAAAGTATACATGTCAACAATTCCAGCATTTGAAATAGAAAATGATAAATTTAACAACGGAAGACTAATGGTAATTTTGGGAAAAACAAAAAAAACGCCTTCAAAATGATTATCATGCAACACTGAGATTTTTATAATAAAAATTTCTGCCAAACAAATAACAATGATTAGATTTCAGGATTTTTTGTATAAATATGAGTTTTCAAACGACCAATTTTAAATAGGTAGATACATCTCGAACTTTTACATTCAAACTAGGTGACTGATGACAAATAATTGTGGTATGCCATTGCAGAACGCCAGCTGGGTTGACCTCTCGTCACCAAAACCAAATCCGAAAGACAAAACACAAAATCACACTCAAAACTCACCACAAGTAAAATATACGTTGATGACAAAATAACAAACAGGAGTCCAATTTAGTGCAGTTTACAGTGATAGATAGCCAGCTATGAGGTTTGATTTGTATCATCAAAACCTCCATATTTTACCTTGTTTTTGAAGTTGAAAGTTAGAACTTGAAACAGGCTATCTGTTCAGATAATTTACCTCATCATCGAAACTACAGTCCTGAGAGAATCATGAATTCCCCCTGAAGGTTGCCTTCAATACCTTCTTAGCAAGACATGATGGAAATAAAACACATCATGTTCAAAAACAATAACTGGTATGTATTATGCCTATAATATAACTATAATTAGAACATACCATATAATAAATGATAATATACCCTAGTGGAATTTGAAATTGTAGAGATGGTATTGTTAATTCAAAATCACATAACTTCAAGACATCGAACATATTATGTAGGAACATGTTTCAAAGACAGTAAAACAAAGAGTAATTTCAATTATATTCAAGTAAGTTAGAGTAAGCTACAACTTACATGAATGTAGAAGAAATTATCCGGTTGATAAATTTGAATTCTTTCTTATCAAGATAAGAAATAATTTGAAAAACATATGAAATCTGGTGAAAACCCACAGCAGATATATCAAATATTCTACATAATTTTTGTGTACAGTATTATATCTCATCATACCTAATCATTCACTGAATGATGCATAAAATGTGAGAATAACTCTGATGTTTCAACACTCTAAAAGGCTATACCAAATTATATCAAACAATAAATTTACTTTATAAGAATCAATTGTTTTGAATTTAGGAAAACCTGTGAAATTTTCAAAAACTGTTTAGTATTCATTCCCTGCAGCTGAGGTCATATTTACATGCCCTAAAATTAGGTTTCATTCTATATCAGTTCCCTCAATTCAAAAATAATAATAATATATGCTACTGAGTTACTGACTAGTGTCAAAACTATCTTCTTGTAATTTTCAGAGAAATTAATTTCATATCAGATCCATCCAAATAATAAAAGAAATTTGAGTATTGAAAATCAATTTATTTTGCACGATTGACAATGAGTTCAAGTTAGCAATCTAATAATTTTCAAATTTTTTTTTACCTAGTTTGTCTGCAAATAGGGTATTAAGACTGACCTCACAAAAGGGGTTAGGAGTAGGGATGATGAAAATTATCAATTTCACGAGAAAAAAAAATTATTGGTACCACTCTTTCATTTTGACCTAATTTTTTTTCATTTATATATGTATATGCATTGTCCAAAATTTTTAGAGTTGAAATTTTTATGAGAGATAGTTCTCATATTGGAGCAGGTCTGAAAGAAGTGTTTTGCCAACAGGTTCACAAGATTCTGAGAAAACTGGAAATCAAAAAATTCCTGGAAAAGTCATTTTTTCAGGATTTTGAGAAAATGGCAAAAGGGATTGGGCTGAAATTTTCACGATAGACTTTCTCTACGTTGGTCTAAGTTTCTTAGAAGTTTGATGCCTATTAGTTCAGTAGTTTCTAAAAAACTTGGAAAAGAAAAATTGTAGCCACGAGTATAAATGTATAAAAGTGTTTACAGAAAGATAGCAGTGTTTGCAGGAGTGTGAGGGGAAGAGGATTGCTGGTCCCAATAAAGATAGATTACTATCGATATTATTTACCAATTTTTTCAACAAGCTCTCTTTCTCACACTCTCTCTCCATATCCAACTACATATAGATCTACATCTACATCTCTATTTCCATCTGCTAACTAAGTTTTCTATCGAAGCATTGCTGCGCTAGAGTTCTAAATAACTAATGCTCTAAGAAATAGCGTGACAAATAAGGAGAAGCAGGAAATAATAGCACTTTTTTTTTTTTGAAAACCTGCTAAAACATTTACTTTTCTTAAAATGGTGCCTATTACAAGCACATACTACGACTAATGTAGAAATTACCTCTCACTAATCACTATAACACGTTATTTAAAAGTTTTCGATCAAACCAATGTAGCTATTACATATACACCAACTTACACTGTCGGCATTCAACTGGAAAATCTCACGTCTTCTCTCCTTTATCAAACACAATAAAACTACGTTTTTAACATGCATACGATAAATTTTCATTTTCACAGCTCCTAGTTTTCCCCTTCATTCAAAAACGAATTCATACGCGAATTTTTTTAAAGAATTTAATACACTATATTACAAACATTCCTTCTTTAAAGAAAGTTTCTCACCCTCATATAAAGACGTATACAAAATTGCAAATAATTCAAAATTTTAGTCATCTTAAATACTTTTTATGGTACTATTTTCTTTTTTATCCATCATCATCCTCCTCTCAACTCCAAACGAATACGTATAAAACCGGCCGTTTAATCTACCCTGAATGAGTCACACAGGCGTTCGCTAGTCGCTGCACAACAAGAAAATTAACGATGCTCAAAGCTGAAATAACGAAGAAGAAAAACTACAATAAGAACAATAATAATGCACTTTTTTTACGGAAGCACAATATTACCACTCTTCTCACCGAATTTTACCAATCTGCAGGTATAATCTCCAACATCATCGGTTCATTCGATTAACAAATAAACATTAGCTAGAGGTGAAATTAATACCTACGCACGAACAAAGAATGAAAACAGTAAATTAAAACATTATCGGGCTTGTTTCCGTATGTACCAGTTACAATTTCCATTTAACTTCGTTAAATATCATGTAACCATACCCATGCAGTTATATTATTATTACAGACGAGATGAGCTTGGTACAACGTCCAATAAAGTAAGCCTAGTCCCAAGTCTGAACAATAACCTAAACAGGCACCAAAGATATAGACATCTAAGAAGGAAACAATAATCTATGCACATAAACGAAATAATAGTAAACAAAAAAAACTTTCCATTCCCCGATTTCTCTTAATTTAAGCAACCATTTTTCTTCTTCGAGTTGTGAGCACACTAAGAGAGTTTACTGCTGCGGTAACTGTCAGTAACAACGCCTACTTCTATTGATTTTCGCTGAAAATTTTCGGTCACGGTACTACCACTTTCTGAAGGTGTTATTTCAACAAGTACACAAACAAAATGATTTCGTAAATCAAGTTCACATCAATTTTCATATGGAATTATTTCATTATGAATTTAGCTAAATGGTAACTAGTGAATTAACAACTGAAAAAATTATATGAACACGAAGCGAAGAGAAATTCAAAAATTTAACCCAGTTTTATGCTTACTTAAATAAAGATTACAAGCAGAACGCAGTGAAAATGAAAAAAAAAAGGTTCCATGTCTGATTTGACTTTTGATGATAAAAAATACAGAATTTTAACTTCGATTTTTGATCAGAAAATAGGCTATGTAAGCAGGTACAAAAATGAATATAGTATTATAATCTACACATTGCAGAATGTTTCGTATTTAACTTCAAATAATGGTACTTTCTACTGCAAGCAAAATACTTTGCATGACCTTTAGGCATTTACTCAAATTTAATCACGTTTTCCTGAAATCAGTTCACTGTAGGAAAATTCTGTTCTAAAAAAAAATGGATATATAAATTTATATGCGAAATACCTTGTCGTGAGAGGTGTTCACACATCGAAAAATCTTCAATAGTATTGCGTGTTCTGCCACATTGTACATCACAGTACGAGAGAGCAAAATCCTTGGCAAACAGTGGTGATTTTGCAGCCTGTTTTGTGAGTTTATATAGTGGATTTGGCACACACACACAGACACACATATGTACATTTACATATGTATATGTCTTATATAAAGTACGTCATTTCTCATTCATTGCTAAAGCAACTGATAAGAAATGACATAATACGTTCATGTACCGATCCAAGACATCGCCGAGATCTTTATCTATTATATTGTCATTGGTCAAACGTTGTACTTACTTGCCTGTATGTGCAAGTAAGAACATACGAACAAACAAAGTGTGTATAGGATTTTGGTTGTAATGCACTTGATAAGAAAAGGCATAGTGTGTACCAGATATATATAGTTCCCACATTATATATATCGTGCATTTTGGCGCTTCCATTATAATCTTCCTAGCGACACTAATGAGATCTTTTCTGCAAAATTTTCTTGAATCACAATAATTGATTAACTTATCGTTGGACTTAATTTTGTATGGCCCAACTTTATGATGATGATTATTAAAACTCATAGGTATCTAAATACGAATGAAATTACTGCATGGAACAGGCAACTGCTACCAAAACAGGGAGAAAAGCAAATATACTGACGCATTGTAAAAAGTAAAGATAGAAATAACTCTAATGCAGCAGAAGCTCCGTTAGAAAAAGTAGATTTTGATTGTATTAAATTATATAGGTAGATGTTGACCTACAATTTCACAGTTTTCAAAACCACTACCTCTTTCAAAATCTAAACAAAAATGAACTTTATGGAAATACCATCTGGCCGATCTTCACCAAAATGAATAAGTCAAATCGGCATATATCCATTCCTTGCATGAAATGGATGAATAGGAAAAATAAAGCGCTCCGACTGGCTCTTTTCTGTTGCTCCAGTTGTTATCATTATCAAAATATATTTAGGAGTACTGTTGTTTTCACAAAATTTCGATGTGTCATTTTTGTTTCTTGTACGCAAAGAAAGTAGAAACATAATCCCCTCCTATCTGTCGCAATTCATTCACACTTTTGTTAAAAGACATCTCCGAATTGAGCGTCTTCCATCTGGGCACACTGGCCCATATTCTTAGTCGTTATTTAAATTCACTTAACGTTAAGAACATTCAACTAAATGAATTCACTTAAGTAACCTCTTTAACAGACTTAAATTTTCCCTGTAAATTCGTACTTGCAGTGACAAAAATAAAGCTTCAAGAATTCCGAAACAGTTAATTACACTTACTTTTTCCCAATGGTGTTTTCTGGGTTTACTTCAATAAACCGAACCTCAGAGAATATGGCCCATTAGCTGTAAAAGTGGTTCAACAATTACTAGAAATTTAAGATTTTTACAGCTCATTTCTTCAATTCAACAACAACGTAGGCGTCCTAATGCCGCTCACTATGTGATTGTTTTCTTAAATACTACATATTATGTTAATTTATTATATTATAGTTGACTGACAATACATATACCCATTTTGCATTCTTTCATTTTTTAAAGGTGTGGCGGCTGCCACACTACATTGGCACATATAAGTACATACTCCCTCAAACACCGACACCCTGGCACCGTGGCCGAGTGAGTACGGTGCTGCCTTTTTTGACGGTGAATGAGGGAGGTTTTGGGTGTTCAGCTGGTACGGGTTTGAATCCCCATACTGCCTGAACACCTAAAGTGGTGACCCCGATGTGATCCGAGGGATGGTTATTCACGCCATTTTTCAGACACTAGTTGAACCGACTGTAACTGTGGTGCGTCACACTGCCGTTTCTGTGCGTGACGGCGCTGGTGGGCGTATGCCATGGAGCGGTGATGGAGGGAAGGGCATCACCACGTTCCAGTGTACGTCCCTACCTAGGCGCCTCCGTATGGGAAGCCGTATTTACGCTCTGCTATACGGGGGGGAGTGGTGTGGCGGCCGCCACACTACATCGGCACATATAAGTACATACTCCCATGAACACCGTCACCCGGCACCGTGGCCGAGTGAGTACGGTGCTGCCTTTTGTGACGGTGAACGAGGGAGGTTTTGGGTGTTCGGTCGGTACGGATTCGAATCCCCGTACCACCTGAACACCTAAAAAAGGTATCTATTTTTGTTGTATGAGAGTTAGAACTGATACCTAAAGATTAAAAAAGTTAATAAATCATTAGAAAGTCAGGCAGAAAAGAGCCAATCCAAGCGCTTTATTTTCCCTATTCATCCGTTGCATGCAAGGAATAGATACATGTGTTCAAGGTCTTCAGCTTAATACTAATGTTCGTACCAAATTTTGTGACTATCAGACCAAAATTGTGACCAGTACCGTGATAAAAATAATATGGAACATATGGAAAACAGTAGGTAATGTGGCGGACATTGTTTTATTTTGTATATTTATTCATCTGTCAGAATGAGAGTATGTCTTGCTCCTTTTTATACACTTTTATGGCAATTATTAACGCAACGAAATATGACACAATTTGGTACCAGATCACTGGGATCGCTTTTATTGAGTCTGTTGTTATCAGCTATGATTCGCTATTCTGTAAATATTAGGGCAGCTAAAGAGTGTTACATTTTTATATTTACAGAATTGCACTGCGAAATCCGTTCTAAACAAACACAGCTAATTTCAAATTATAATAAAAGCTATTTTTTAAAAACTCGTTTTTAACCTAACTTATTTATCCTAAAATCAATATTTTTTATTTAGAAGTTTACTTTTTCACATTTAGGTCGCCATATTACCTGCTGATTTCAAAAAATTTTTTGTGAAAGTATTATGCAGAATTAGTGCGTTGGGTATAGTGAACATCATAAAACATGAACAATTCCTCTTTTCAAGTTGATGCTATCCCCTTTTACAGCTTCATAAAAACAAAACTTTGTATAATATTTGACAGCTTTCAGCTCCAGAACTATTGCATCTATGAAAAAAGTGTATATAACTTAATTTGAAAAAATCGACCTCAGGTTGAGAAAATCGAAAAAATAATTTTAAAGTATGGTTAAAAACATTTTAAGGGGCTGGGAGGAGTATCAACTCGAGAGGTGATACGTATTCGATTTTTATACAGTTCGCCCTCTAATAAAATAACCCTTCACTGTGCAAAATATCTTCTTTTTTTGGAAGAAAACGGGGTGGAAATGTGGCAGACGTTTTGGTCTTCCACATTACCTGTATAAATATTTATATATACATATATACAAATGTATGCTATGAATCTTAGTTTTTCGGGCTAAAATTTTCCTTGGGTTACGAAACGAAAAACGTACCTACCCCCACCCCCATGATGTTTCATGAGATCGAAATTACTAAGTAGAAAATTTTAATAGGAAACCTAGATATTTAGAAAGGAAGAATGGAACAGTCGATATTTCGTTCGATATCTCTATTTTGAAGCTCTTTTATTTGACCTCATATTTTCGAGTTTTTTACAGTTATATAGAAATAAGTCGTATGTTTCGTATACTTGTAGCACACGATTGATAGATATTAACTTACACAAAAGATCATCTTTACGGCTCATCATGAAGAAAATAATATTAGCGTGAAAAATCCTCTTTTTATGGAAGATTCTAATTTTATTACACATTGGCACCTACCTACTTGTTCTTTCTGATGTACAACCCACAAGATATCTCGATAATTAGTCATCATTTACATTAATCTTCTCACGATCTCACTAAAAGTCGAATGAATGGACGCTTTTATTTTTACGAGATATTCAACAGATGATCGTTTAATACAATCGTCAAGCAAACTTATTAACACATACCTACTTCTTTATCTAATTTGTGTATATAAGCTACGTTATATACATTAAAAAGTACTCCATTTTTATTACAATGAGACGAACATTTTCAACCCAAGCACACCAACAAATGAGAATTAAATACTTCTGGTTTCAACCAAGGAACCGACTATTAGGTATAAGAACCATGGATACCTGCACATACAGTTCTTTAGAAAATATTAAATTAATATGCTGCTATGAAAAATAACATCGCTATATAAACATTCTTATATTCCTCTGGTTTTACGAAAATGATAGACACGTGATTCTCAGATAGAGTCACATTTTATTCATATCATTATTGTTTAACATAACCGGATTCTGTAAATTTCTTTTTACTTTCTGTTTTGCTACATACAAAGCACAGGGTAATAAGCCCCGATCTTCTGAATTAACTGTCAAACGTGTCGCACATAAAAAGCTCTTCATTTTCATAAACCCACCATTATATGGCACAGAAAAAATTAAGAAAGAAAAAAAATATGACAAGCGTAAATGAATATATCTTCTTTCTAATTCGACTTCTACAAAACGTGTACCTACATGTATCTGAAGGGGGAAAAAAAATTAAAACATTTCTAGTAGATACCTATATTAAGAGGAGTAGGATGATGTGCCAAGAAATACTGATCGATCAATCGATCAACGAAATACGAATTTTTAGATTTTCAACATTCCACTATGATTAGAGCTACCTTATTACCCAGTATTTAAATTTTCAATCGATGGGTATTTACATTTTGATGTACCGCTTTTGTAGGTATATGAATGAGTGTAGTATAATATTTTGACAAGTTTGTGATTTATGAAGCTATTCTATGCACAGTCGTAATATCCGAATTCTGGACCTTTGGTCTACACAACAACATTAATTTATCAGTCAACAAAATCAGATGAAAATCTTCATTTTCTCCTTTTATGTATGCGTAAGTTGGATTTAGTCAATAGATTACGAGATTAGCGGGATGAGTGAGAAATCATATAAATGAATTTTAGATTCAACCACCACAGGGAGCTACATAAGTAAGCAGTGAAATATCGCGCAGTGACCAGAACTAATTCAAGGAAAAAAAGAAAGGGTCCACTTATAAGAAATGATCTGTAATTCATGCACAATCATTATAGTTATAAACGCACTATCTTCGGCTGTAGGCAATAGAGGTAATAGCAACAGCAAGCTATGACATACTGGATACACCGATGAAAGATTTATTCCTTTTGTAACAACGACATTAATAGTTGCAGCACAAAAGGATTCGCATTTCGACAAAGAAGATATGATACCTACTTCAAAAAAAAAAATACTTTAACAAACACTGCTTTGAAGGTCAACAACGAAGGGATGCATTAGTGTTTGATTTTTTACTTTTTGAAGCCAAAAAAAAAAACAAAAAAAAAAACACGATAATTTGATGTGTAATTATAAACTGGAATTTCAATATAAGAAATTGAATGAAAACAAATTTTGAGGCAGTAATACTTAGCCAGAAAACCCAGTTGTCCAATTTTCATCAATAATTCAAAATATAAACCTGAATTCTAAATTTCAAAATACTTACATGAAAAAATTTAAAAAAAATTTCGACAGTGATCAACATCTGACACACATATCAATCAATTGATATTTCATGGCTAGTTTCAAGTAAAAGAAATTAGGAAAAACTATCGACAATAATTAAGTATTTTCAAGAAAATTATCCATCTATTGATGTTTTATCGCTGAAAACAGATTTCCAGGAGTTTTATATTTTTCATTTTTCCCTGAAATAACAGAACCAATAGGCACTAAATTCCCATCAGACATGGTCAGATATGAGGCATACTTTACGTGAAAATTTCAGCCCTCCCCCTTTTGTAGTTTCCTCAAAACAGTGAACACAAAATTGTTTCCAGCTATTTTTCTTCTCGAGTTTTCTCGGTAACTACGGAACTGATAGGCACCAAACTTCTATCAGACTTGCAACGACATAAGGACAATTTATCGTGAGAATTTCAGCCCTCTCCGTTTCATAGTCTTCCAAAGACCGTGAACACAAAATTTAGGCGATACGTACATACATTTACCGAGCTCCCTTTTTTGTTCATAAGATTATTGAAAAAAATCCACTTATTAAAATTTCCCAAGTATTCGGTCCTAGGAGTGGGAGTGGGTACGTTTTCCGTTTCATGATTTTCTCACCATTTTGGCACTATTTTTGAGAATTAATTTTTATTTTATATATACCCCCTTTTCCGTCGAGTCCATTTCTAGGCGTAATTTCGATCGGATGGTTTCAAAATTTAAAACACATATTCAAATCCACCTAAGGAAGAATCCTAGATGCATGGTCTGTCCGGTAAATCAGTTTGTATGGATTTTTTTATTGGACAGCGTAAAGTTTGCAATTTTAATCGATAGGCCTCAAATTTGGTAGACATATGTGCTTTAAAATAATACCTACCAATTCTATTGCGAATAGGCCTTAAAGTACATCTGGTAGAGGCGATTTTGTTGCATTTTTGGTAGATTAATGGCTCTTAAAGAAGTAATTTTCAAGCTATAATCACAAAATTTGGTACAGGTATTGATTTGAAGTATATCTAACACGATTCCAAATTTTATTCTTATTTGTTTTATAATTCATTCCCTGAGGCTGTTGGATGTGCTAATTGTTCATGTTATCTCAATAAAAATTGCAATTTTTTTTCAATAGCCACGAAATTTGATACAAACAGTACCTCCTATACACGAACCAGACCTACCAATTTCGGTTTTGATTGGTCAGTTTGTTTCCAATTTATCAGGTATTCACTGTGATTTTCCCTCTCTTACACTTCTGATAATGATCCAGAAAAATTGATTTTTACACTCGTTTTAGCCTAAAAACACGATCTCAGTCAAAAGTCAATAGTCCTGAAAAATTCAGCTTGATCAATTGAGCGATTCTGAAAAGATGGGCATACAGACAAGACAAATAGAAAAACATTCACATTTTTATAAGCTTTTATTCTACTCACTACTCCAACTTTAAAATATACCAATACTGCAGCCAACCTTCAACAACGAAATAATATTATGAAGCTAAAAGCAAAAATAAAAAAATAATAAAAGCTTATCTTTAAAAAATTCATTTTTAATTATAAGCTTTTATTTTACATATAGATACACTAAAGTTGTTTATCTATGGCTTCGCTTCCAGTTAGTACAAAAGTCTGCATAGCAATCAAAAAAATAATGTACTAAAATTCACAAATTCCTGCACAACTCAAATTGACGTCGGAAATTTTGAAATAATGAAGTCATTTGAACACACAAAAAGAACCGATAAATTTCATGAAGGAAACCTGCCCATACAAATTAGAATTATAAATTAATTTTGAAAAAATTCATATTACAAATATCTCTGCTCACATCAACCCGGTAAGTGTGCATTTTCGCCCTAAAAATTTCAACCCAAAATCTTAATTTACCGGAGTTATCATGATGACAACAAGGTGGGTTTACAACAATTTGAAAACCCTTTAGTTCAAAACTAGTGGATACATTTCAAAAATTTTAACACGAATATATAGCCCATAAAAGCTTCTAACACTACCCCAGACTCCCAAAAAGGGCTAAAATGAGCAGTGTTTATATATATATATATATACACGCACACGCATATATATCGCTGTTAAATGCTGTAATGAATCTGCATTATAGGTTTTGACTGAATGAAATTAGGCATTTTATATAATGCCATCACTCTCTGGAATTTTATATAATTATGGAATTCGACCAAGTTTTATCAGTATTATTTGTTAGTCAAAATCAATAATCAAATACTAATATTCACATTAATTCGAACATATTATCAATAAATATAATATGGATAAATTTCAAACATTTCAACAATTTTATTTTTCTGTTCGATACTACACATGAATGAGAATTTATCGTAATTATAAAAAAAAAAAGCTTGAAATTTTTCCATATTATATTTATTACTAATACGTTTGAATTAATTTGAATTTTAGTATTTGATTATTAATTCTGACTAACGAATAAAATTCTATAATTATATGAAGTGCCTAAGATTGATGCACGTTATGTATAATGCCTAATTTCATTCAGTCAAAAACTACAACTGGATTTGTTATAGCATTTGATAGCAAAATAGAAAGTACCTAAGCATATTTGAAAAACGCTGATTTTGGAAATTGACTACGACATATACAGGATTATTCATTTTATCACGCACCATAGGGAAAATATATTATGGTGTGTGATAAAATGAATAGGCTATGTTATAGCCATATAAATGGGACCAATGCACCATATTAGAGACAAAAAGAAAACAAACATAGTTAAGAAGCAAAAGAGTGTGATTGTGATTCATAAGATACAAAATTACAGAAATTGTTCAAAATGACTACCTTTTGCTAAGACATAATAACCTAAGCTATTAATAAATTCAGCTTGCACTTGCTCTAATTGGGCAAAGGAATTCCTCCAGAATTGTTTTCCAGAAAAAGTTATTGGAACTTATAACGAACCATTAGCATAACCACCAAGGTCCTCAGATTTGAATCCTTTCGATATTTTTTGTGGGATTGCATGTCATCTGCAGTATAAAAATATGGACCATACTCCAGTGTAGAAGGACTGCGCACTACCATAAATGATTGGTGGTTCAATATTACCATTACCCAGTTAGAGCAGGTGCAAGCTGAATTTACTGATGGCCTAAGTTCTCAGTAAAATGTAGTTATTTTGAACAATTTCTGTAATTTTGTATCTTATAAATCACAGTTACATCCTTCTGTAGTAAGAATGCTTATTTTTTTTTTGTATCTAATATGGTGCATGATTTGGTCCCATTTATATGGCTATAACATAGCCTATTCATTTCATCTCACACCATTATGTATTTTATCTATGATGCGTGATGAAATGAATAACCGTGTATATATATTGTGCGCAGAAGAATTTGAGTGACCTATATATTCGTAATCTATAACTCAGGATTGGCGCTTTTCCACCAGTCCCGCCCCCAGATCCTGGCCATTGCAGTGAATGCAACTGTTGTATTTTCCTTGGAGAATACACTAAGATAGTCTATTATATGAAAACAAATAACTGAGAGAACAATTTTTTACACAATAATGAAAAAGTATACGGCCTATTGCAGCTTTCATTATTTCGGCCTAGAATTGTTGAATACGTGAAATCATATCTGACTAAATGATTTGAATCCTTTTTTTTTTCTCTTCAATACAGTTTTATTCTTATTGGGGAATTGGTTTTTTTACAAAACTTTGCGACTCAAAGTATAAAGGAATACCTAATCAAATAAAAATGAATTTTTAAGAAACACGCATCTATAAATGCCAAAGTTGCGTGAAGTGAAACTTATTCAGTCAACTTCTTCACATAATTAAAAAAGAGATATCGACGAGAATTCTACGATAGGTTAAATTATGTTGACATATATGGTTTTAATCTTCAATTTAGTTGACATTTTTATATTCTACATTCCCCAAATGACATCTTCCCTTGGGCTCATCAGATCGTATAGAAGCATGCACGTTTTGGTTTTTATAACCATACCTCTGTCCATTTTCAATTGTCAAACTCATAACCACGTTGTTGGAACAGTGCCTTTGAAATAAAATGAAGTAAAATTTTGATGTTGAATTAAAATTGAATGTGAAAATGAAGTAAATCAGTTTGTCGTTATCGTGAAGATCACGTACTCCTTTAAATTATGGTATTATTCGTTCTTTAACAAATCCTGTATATTATTTGAGGACGACTTGTCTACGTATCCAGTCAACGTCTGTCATGTTAAATACATGGATTGCTGTATCACCAAAGCGTTTGATTATTTATTTCGATATTAACAACCGTGAGTCCTCTTTTCAATTAACTGAATTATGTAATGTGAAATGACTTAGGCCTTGCCATTCTGTTAAGATTGAAATGCCACATCTACAGGTAATAATGGATAGGTAAGGTTAGGATTTTTTGAAGGCTGCTGATTTGACCAGAGGCTCGATCCCTCAACTTTTCATCTACAGTATATAGTAAAGTTCACTGTTATTATGGGTTATTAGCCGTATATACAAGCGAAACCTCAATACTGTCCGTAAATTGTTTTTCCTTTGAGTATATGTCGGCTATCTGAGTTTTTGGATGCCACAAAACTCACCTTTCTGCGGCCACTCTTGGACAATATTATAATTTAAAAACTGGTATTAATATAATAGAAAATTATTTTGAAAATCAAATCCAATGTTGGGTATTATGCATCATAACTTACGACGGAGAGCGCCTCGAGTAAAATAGAATAGTAATGAAATAAGTATGAACATAATGAACCAAACTTTTTGTAAAAATGAATTCAGGATTAAAGCGGTTCTCTATGAACAGTAGAATAAGCGAACAAAGAAAAATGTCTGCAGAACGGAAAATCCGAAAAAAAATTCATTCCCAAATCGAATTTACTTAAGACTGAAAGCACATTCTGATAAAAGAAGCACTCACATTTCAAATTATGCCAAAAATTATGAATTTGAATTTTATTTTTTTCATATTTTAGGAGTCCCAATCTTCACTCCTAATGTCATTTCGCCCATAACACCCAGAGATTATTTGATATTGAGGAAATACAGATAGTCGGCACTGGTGGCTACTACTGGTCTCCAAACAAAGATTTAACCACCACACGTGAGGGAACTAAACGAACATAACACTAAACAAACTTTATATGTTGGATAGGTAACGCGACAGAAGCTAGCAGAAGAAGCTAAGAAGCCGGGAACCTAATCATAACGTCTCGCACCCTTTTAAAAGTTAAAGGTATAGTTACTTATTTCTTCAATTTTGTAAAATAGTCAGAAAATATCTACTGCACTACTACAATATTATAAGCATTCACTGCATTATTTTCAAAATTAAACACCTCAATTCGCGAAGTTTTGGAACTCCTAAATTAGCGTAACATAAAACATCTAGACTAACTCATGACCGACAAAAAACATAAAAGTAAGTTAATACCTGAATTGAGACATACCTATTTGGCTAAAACAACGCAAGTAATAAATCCAGGCTTAAATCGCGATTGGAGACCAAGGGCGGACGCAGGATTGAAATCAGAAGGGGAAAGCCAAAAATTAGAAAGGCATCAATTATTGTAATAATTTTCCCGGCTGTCAAGGTCGTACGCAGGATTTACTTTTGTGGGTTCATGCGGGTTAACGCCCCCTTGCATATGCCCTTGGCCTTAGGCGAGACGGAAATAATTCCATTGAATTTCTGATACAATATTCATAATAAATAACTCCAAAAATCGTAAAAATTAATTTTTTGACTAAAATTTGAATTTAAAATTCTACAAAATTAAAATAATTTAGTCTAAACTTTCAACTTCTGAAAACGAAAATACCTTTCGAATATCCTAATTACGAACTCAATTTTTTATTGAAAGAAAAAATTAGAAAAGGTGCGATTGAAGAACGCAACAAAATCTCAAATACTGTACTTGGCTACACAACAGAATACTTCAAAAACCAAAACTACAAATAGGTCGATATTTTGGCGATTCTGAATCAGTTCGTAAAGTAAAAATTAAACGTGTAATAGAAATTTTCCACAAACTTTAGGATTGCTTCAAGGTTCAAATCGCCAGCAATACCACGAACATTCCTACATCCTTTTAAAATGATTAGAATGAAGAATAACAGACGAGGAACTATTTATCCTACTCTCTGATTTAGAGAACGAGCAAAATATGCCTCCCATTAATTTACAGTTGCTAGGTTTAGTACGTATGTCTAATGCAACTCTCCGTGAAATTTTTCATTTCTATCAAAAACAATAACTCGACTGAAGAAACGCGGAATGGCAAAGATAAAATGTTTGTAAAACTGAGGAAATTTGATACCAAGCACAAAGTTGAAAATGTTCATTTCCGTTGAAATTAAAACGGATTAAGCTCGAACCCAACGAACCAGAAGTCGAGTTTCTGCATTCAAAGACCATCCTTCTGATCCTTCTAATTAAAATGAAAAAAAAAAAAAAATTGAAACTACCATCACTCACCAGAAGACGGTCGATCCGAGTATCGCGTGCAATAGACCCAAGCTGGCCACAACATATCTCCATCCTGCTTGGAACTGGAACTTTCAGTCTTCACTTGCTGCTGCTGTTGCTGTCGCTGTTTACCATCTGCACAGTCTTTGGAAAGTTTAGAAAGGTCGACCGGTGCTTCGTCTTCACCATCAGCGGCCGAAGCTGCAGTTGCCGTTTTTCCAGCTGCTGCAGCTGCAGCAGTTCCTGCAGTTACCCGTCTCGATCGCATCTTCGACGATAACGTCGTCGGCCTCCGACCACGGCCTCCGAATTCCGGCTTTAAAATATTATCGATACTGAATTTAAGAATCGTCGTATGATGATGATGACGGTGGTGATGACGATGGTGATGTCCATCACCAAGCCCCCTCATGGCCTTCTTCGCAGCTGTCGTTTCTATCGGTGCCGGCGACGTAGTTGGCGAAGGTGAAGCTACAGCTAAAGCCGATGCTACAAACACTGGAGACGTCGGTGGAGCCGGTGATGATGATAACGACGACGATGATGATGACGAAGACGACGACGACGAGGACGAAGACGATGACGACGACAGAGGCGGAGGAGGTGGTGATTCGCATCCGACGCTCAAGTCATCGTCTTCCTCAGTGATGTCCTCGTCCTCTTCGTCGTCTCCTTCGGATCGGCTGTAGCATTCGCGATCCGATTTGGTGGTCGTCGGCGAACTACGACGGCTGATGCTGCTGCTCCAGCAATCGTAGTCTGGATGTGGACTCGAGCTACTCGAATTGTCCGTCTCCATAAGTACAGAGGCAGCGTCGTTAATGCGGTAGGCGGCGGCTGCAGCGGCCACAGCTTCCATTCCCAAGGGTAACGGATACGTTAGCGGCGTCGTCATCAATTTTGAATGAGCGCTGGTCGGCGGCATCATAAATTTCAGCGCTTCCATCGTTACACAGTCCGGAAATACTGTAGGCGCGCAGGCGCCAGCGCGTTAGACTACCACCAACACTCCGAGTTAAACACACAAATTTGCTTTTTGACAGCAATGTTCTCGGTTAGAGGTGGTTTTTTCTCTTTTTTTTTTTTTTTGGTCGAAGCAATCATTCACTTTAACGCGACAGACAGACAAATGTTAATTACTTTAATTGATGGAGAAAAAAAAAGTTACGAACCTATACTAAAAATATTCGCGTATAAAGTTTGTGTACTAAACACCAAAATAAATGAAAAGAAAAAAATAAATAAATAAAAAATAAAATAATAGTACTAAAGCCAACGATAACAGGCAATGTTTGAATATTTTTTTCGCGTGAGTACCGTTCGTGATAATGTTTGATCTTGCCAGCTGATTAAGCAAGCCCATTATCAGAGGGTGGAGTCTGGCAACTCCAGCTTTCGAATTTGGCCATATCTGGAAATAGATGCACACTAGACGAAAGCCAAAAACAACACCATCAAATTAACGTCTTGTTTCGTTAAAATAAACCGAATTATTAAAAAAAAAAAAGCAAAAAAAAAAAGCAAAACAAAAACAATCAAAAAACAAAAATTTGCATTAATGCACTCAGAATGCACAGACTTCGAATACCATACAGCAGTGGTACCCTGCAATACTGACGTTGAAGGTAAAGCAAACGAACATCAAAGGTTCAAAGCACGTAATATGCTTGGCATGTTCTCCTCTCACCTACCACCACCCTGACCACAACCACTACTACTACCGCAACCGACCTAATATATTATAGGTAGGGGAAAGCGTTTCGTTTCGGGTACGCCTGCGAAACGCCTACTAAGGGTGGAGCGTCGCCATCGACAAATGATCGTCATTTCTATGGTAAAAAATACCTGGATACGTCGTGTGTGGCCCGTTATAAAGAGACGTAACAGTAATAAATTGCGTTAAGCGAAGAAGCATTTCTCTTTGACAGGTAAGACACGATTATCCGCCGCTGCCGCTCTTTTACGAACCTCTATCCTCTACCCTATTCAAACACAATCCTTTGCCCCCTTTCGTACACCACCGTCCTCTCTGTCAACACAACGCACCAACTACACCCTACCGCCTCGCCACTGTTCTTTCTATCATCACACAACATAAACATTTTTATATCGGAATAGCCTAAAAGAGGAGTACAGAGGAAAAAAGTACACACAAATATTAAAACCGATTTACAATGAGAAAATCTTAACGCAAACAGAAAAACTATCGTTTTTAAATCCACTTCATGCTGCATATATGCAGATACTTATTAAAGCTGTTTGTTGTAACCAACTCAAAATCATCTTTTCTTCATAATACCAAACCAATTCGCCTGGTTAATTGATAATTCCGACAAATTTATGTATATCTGTGTGAATTATTGCTACGCAGCAGCATTCGGTACTCTCTAGTGTACATATATTAAAAAAATAATTAGGTCAAAAACCTTAATCCTTTTGTGAGGTTAATTTTAATACCCCTTTTGCAATCAAACAGGATGGAAATATTTTTTCTGCAGCGTAAAGTCGTTTTCATTAGAGGTCATTTAAATTAAAATCGCATAAGTCCTGAATACTTCCCCGACATGCAGAATAAATCCATCAAAACAGCAAAAATAGACCTACTTAAAATTGAGTTTGACACTTGAGAGTAGAACCTTCAATGACATAATCCCTACGTTCGAAATGATTGTCATATCATTATTTTTCCTAAATTTTTTGGTAACTAATTTCAAGTTTGAATACCTCAAATCTTTGCCAGAAGCGCAGTCAAGGAGAGCATGGGGCATCCAAACCTCTTCAAAAACTACTGAACCCTCCCAGAAAAATTTTACAATATCTGTACCGTAAAAAAATTTTTTATTCATTTTCATTCGAGGAATAAAACCTAAATTAATGTAATGCAAATAAATTAAAAAAAAAAAAAAAAAAAAAAAAAAAAAAAAACTGCTTCAATCAGAATGAGTTATTGGTGGATATGCCAAATTTATGACAATAATTTTTTCAATCTTTATATTCTCATTTTCTTCAATTACACCGTTCTAACTTCTTAGTTTTCAAATAAGAATAGTCTAGGACATTCTCCAGAAGGTCAGGTACATTTTAAGCCTACTTTCATAAAAATCTCTAAAGTAAGACATTTGTTTTAAGCGAAAGAAATTACGTTAGTTCCGGAGATAGACATACCAAATATATAACCTCCTCCGTACGTAGTTCGTAAAAATTGACTAGACCTTCACCCTCTTCATAAGTTTTATTCTAGCTTCGCCACATGCGGGAATTAAAACGAAACTTTGTGACAATTTATGCTCAGGAGACAGAAATAACTTTAATATAGGCGATACGATAAAAAAATCGCTATTCCGAGAGAGAAAATAACAATAACCATTGAGTAGATACCTCAAAAACAGTAATTTCAGGGACAGTGTCAAAAAATATAAATGGTTTCGAAAATGAAATTTTTTTCTTAATAATTAATACCGATACTGATAAATTAGTAAGAGAAATCGTCTACTGATTTTTCAGGAAGAAATGCCTTTGAGAATGGGACTGAACAGCATTAAAGATTTTATGATTTTATTTTTCCACTGAAGTTATTAAAAAGTAGCTAAGTTAGTATTATTCTTGGAAATTATCTAATAAGAACAAAAAAAGAAACCAAGAAAACTTCAAATAAAGCTTCTAATCCACTTGGAAAATTAAGAATGTAGCAAGAATTTAACGTTTTAAGGTTGGCAGAATTCAGAAAACTCAACAACTCATTTCAAAAATATTTAAAAATTATCATTGCCAAGGGGTACAAGAAGTTTTAAGTTACTATACTTACTTCTTCTACCAGGGCCGCCGTAGAAAGGAAATTTGAGCCTGGAAGGTAAAAAATTCATGTGCTCTCTAAAAAATCGAAAACTGCATCTAGGGGCAGTGTAGTAATCAAGGATTTACCTTTAGAAGGAGTTTTTTATAATACTGGGAAAGCCTATTCCGCGAGTAGAGCGACCGTAAAAATTTTTGAAAAGTTTTTCAGTGGATCTACTTTTCTTTTTTTTGAGAATTTCGGGCCCGGGAGAATCTCCCCTTCTCCTTTCACAAGAGGCCTGACTTCTACCTCGAAAAAATTGGAAGCAAAATTTTTAAATTTTCAGCCTTCAACCGCACAGAGGATATTTCAAGTTTAAGAATGAACTGAAAGGTAGATCGAGATATTCGTGAATAAATTTTATTGAATGCTGTATATATTGATTTATCACTTGTAGAGAAACCTTTGTCGTCCACTATCAGCCCATCTTATAGTAATATAATAAGCAACTGAATAATACACGTAGCCTATACAAATGTTACAATTTGGAGTCTTACTCACTTCAGTTCTTTTTTCTTTTTCTTTTTTTTTTGCTTCCTCTCTTTTCCTTCCTCACCGATTCATGCTACCATTATACCTATAGATCAATAAGCCGACCGTTTGTACTCGAAATGGCTAAACACATTCTTTTTCCACTCGTTCGAACCATTTTTGTCTACGGGTTTCGGTCGGTTTGTTTTTTTTTTCTTCTTCCCAAAATAAATCTCATTGTCATTTTTAGCCTGTGTATACATGTTTTAAGGTGCTTGTTATGGAATAAAAAAACGCAAAAAAGCGTTTATTAAATTCTAATTGACGCCTAATTTAGAAAGAAAAATTTCGACTCATTTTAGGCAGGTTTTCTATTGAAAATCACCTTATTATCTTGGTGTCATGGAACGACCTGAGGGTGAGGCTAGGTTTTTTGTTTCATAACTCAAGGAAAATTTTGGAAATAATAATTCATTCATATATATACATATATATATATATATATATATATATATATAAGTTCGTTTTCAATTGAGTCTAATTTGCACTACAAAAACAATAAAGTGTGAGATCGTTTTGATTCATAATAATTTATTCACACAAAATTAATTGACCGGAGTGAAATTAGAAAATTTAGGTTATTTTATACACAAAACAAACTAAGATTAAATCTGTATATCTAGGTCAAGCGTTGAATGACCTCACAAACAAATGAATGAATCTATCAATGAAAATTATTATCGGAAAGAGGTATGAGATCGATGACGGTAACAAAAGAAAACTTTCAGGTTAAGATTAGCCAAAAATGTTGTCATCGGATAAAGAAAAGAATGAAGTTTGTGAATGAAATGACGTAATTGAAGATAAATAGTTAGCATGCAGTAAATAATAACATCGTAACATCTTAGGCTAGGTCATACATAAATAAACAGGAAAAGTGGTCAAAATCTCGCAAGTATGAGTGAGATTGTTGTGATTTGAGAAAAGACGAATTCGTCTTTTACAAATATAAAATTCAATTTCTTGTTACCACGGTACAGGTCGCAATTTTTATCTGATAGGCATAAAATTTGGAATGAATATTAGTACTATGTCAAGGATTTGACCTATTGATTTTGTTATGGATCGGCCGTGCGGTACTTCCAGTATGGTTATTTTCGTTTTTGTTTTGGCTATAAAATTATCAATTTTTGATCAACAGTTACAAAATTTGTAACAAATATTATACCTTACTACAAATTATGGTCTGGATCGATCGCACTTCGGTAACACTATTTTCGCTTTTATTTTGCTTATAAAATGCCTAATTTTGGATCAATAGTAACATAATTCGGAACAAATATTTATTACGATTTGTTAATAACTTTTTAGTGACTATCTAATTTTACGTTTTTCGAAAACCTACTTTTTCTAACGGAGAACCCGCTGCGTCCGTTTTTTTTTGGTTTCTTCTAACATTAGAGCACACAGGATGAACAGTACCTACTACCTATTTAGAGGAAACAAGTTAGTAACTTGAACGTGTCGTCTTTACAACTTACAGATTATTTTATTTTTTTTTGACCAAGGTTTCGAATTTATTGATTCTCGTCGCTTGACGACATGCGCGTCAACAATTTTTTTCCTATTTTGGATAAGCATTCCAAGAGCAGTACCACAGTAAAAAAGTGTATAGTTTATCGAGAAAATAAATTGGGAAATATTTAATTACGCATGAACTCGATCACTAACTGAGAACTAGGGTTCAAAAAATAAAGAAAAAAAACACATTTCAAATTTTTTCTTTTTTCAAGGTTCAGAAAATATGGGGGAAAAATGTTATTCACTAGATGAATTTCAACTACAAATATTCAGCACCGTCAAAATATCACTCAAATTCTATAGAAATTTTCAACGAAATCAGTATTGATAGCTTTTTCGAAAACAGAATAAATCATTCAGGAGGGGTTGTACCACAACGTGAAGAATATTTTCTGGATTTTGGGATAATGTTCCATCATTAAATGATGCTAAACATTCAACGGTCACTGCGATTAATAAACATGATGTAGGATTCCCTGACATAAAAACTAAATTTTACGTAAGTTTAATTGTAAGTTTGGTAATTTTTTATTTTCATCTTAGCTCGGCGAAAAACATGAATTGTCCTAATTTTCAAAGACCTCTCTTCCACAATCAAGAAACCTATAGGTACGCGAATGAAATTTGAATGATTCAAGATGCGAATTGAAAGATACACCAGTATGAAACATTCATCTTTCTGACAATTAGCAACGGTGGCAAAGAGGAGTCCCGGTGATACTTAATGATCGAATTCCAAGAAAAATGAAAATATTTCTTCAAAGGCAAGATACCGAAAAAAACGTCTCAATCCGACAATCTGCATATTTAGAAGTTTACAGAACGAATACAAACAATTGTGCTAATATGAATTCACTGATTGCAGACAAAAAATTCATACAAGCCTGAAAAGTCAAAAGTGCATTTTTTAACACAGCCAAAATAAAGACAGAGACTTCAAATAGAAACCACTAATACCTTACAGTAATCTATATCTATTTTCTTCCGTATATTCTAGGCTTAGGATCATGAACGTAGCTAAGGGAGGATGGGGGAGGCTCCCCCAAAATGTTTTTACAGAAGGAAAAATTGACCAGTTGAACGTATAGTTGGAAAATTGTTGAATTTGAAGAAATTTTTTTCAGCAGTTCCAAAATTTGCAGTAATTGGAGAATTGGTCGAAAAACTGACAATTGTAAATAATTGGCAATTGGAAAATCGTGCCAGTCGATGACCTGTTCTTTTATTAGCTGTTGGAAATTTGAAAAATATTTTCGTTTTTTTCCATCCTCAAAAAAAAAGCTTTTCGTTACGTTCCTGCTTAGGCTAAACATTTTTAGCAGCACCTGAAAAACAGAAACCATTTTTTCATAAATTCAGAGATCCTTGTTTTCTCGTAAGTATACAATATACCTACTTATACGTATGTTTTTGTGCATGCGCTTTGCTGCAACTGAATCGGTTTCTACATAGAGAACACTGAATTTAACTTAGTCAAAAATATTTCAACATTACTCGGTCAAAAACTCAAAAAGAACGACTGCCTATTACATGCATTCAATTAGGTTCGATATCACTGTGAACTGAAGACTGAATATCAATACCAGCAAAATCATAAACAATCACGCTTCCCTCTCTTTTCTCAAAACTAATCCCTACTAGTACAAAGAAAATTAAATTTCATCACCTTTTAATACCATTAGGTATTCATTGGTTTTTTAACACCACCAGCCCTCGAAACAAATTTTCATGCCAGTAAATTGAAATCAAAGATGGGCATACTATCTTCGTTCGTTAAGCCTCATTATGGACGATTACCTAGTTGTTGTTTTTTTTTAAATTTTTTTTTCTAAGAGGGATACGCCTAGCATTGCATTTTTAACCAACCGTAAGCTTTTACGAGGGTTTTTTCTCGTTTAACGACCGATCCAAACAACTAACAAGACGACCACAAAGATGATTAAAAATCATAATTTTATATGCCACCTATGCTTACATTAAAAAAAAGCATTCTCTCGGTGACCCAACAGGACCACCTGGCAAAGAAAATAAAAACTAATCGAACCAGCCTGTAAGTATGTAGAATATTATTTTATTCACATTCTGTTATCAGCGGATACAAGCTCGTTAAGTTGTAGACAGAAAATTATAATTTACTCGAATTCCAATGTTTTGCATTTTAATTTTCAAAAAATATTTATTTTAATTCGGACTCACGAATTGAATTATTGACTGTTCGAAATTTGACACCAACCCACGAGAAAACGTGTTGGAAAGTCAGTATAAAGTAATACATAAAAATGTGAATTCGCAGTACGTAGCAGAGTTAACTAATTCATGGAAATTGAATGCCATAAATGGTAAAAGAGGAAGGGAGAATGCAGTTGAAATAACTAAAATTTGACAAGCAAACTGCAATCTGTTCTTATTTGAAGTATTTCTAAACACAAACCGTGAATATCATCTGAGAATAATCGAATACCTATCCCGTCACATCCATCTAAAATAATAATCTAAGCACACAAACACACACATCCATAAAGAAAAAAAATCAAGCTAGCTTAAATTAATTGGATAAAATATATAATGTTCTTATTTACGCGAATAAATTAAATCGAAATCGTCCACCAACTGATTAGGTAGTTGTTTTCTTTGAAAATGGGGACTGGTTCTCGGTATGAAACAGCACATCAGGCCATTAACAAATGAGAACTTAATTTTGAAATGTTACTAAATACTGTTGAACAATTAGAGAAATTAAAAATCCATATTTGACAACAGATTGTAAATTAGAATGAGAGTTTATTGGATTGGCCAAGAATGAAAAACGAAACTTACTTTTAATGAGTGAAATGATACAGAAAAATACAGAAAATAGTTTACACAGATGATACCCACTGGAAACTATGATAAAATACAGCTGGTGTTTGCAAACTAAGATTTAGTCAATTGCACGAAAAGACTGAAAAATTCGACTAAGATTCTTCAACACATAGGAATGCACGGTAAAAAACCATAGAAGGCTACAGTTAGTTTTGATGATTTTACATCCTCTTATGTACAGGGTGTTCACCTACAGGCAGGTGAAATTTAATAACCCATCAAAGAAGATCGACTACAGAAATTGAGTAATGATGACTAAAATAATTCAAACCAAAAGCTTACAGTATAAAAAGGTGGCCTAATGCAATCAACGATGTACACAGCAACAAACACTTTCCACCTCCACGGACAACCTGAAGCATAAAGCACCCAACGCGATACATGTCATGCAGCAACGCCAAAGCAAGTAGTCGAACGGAGCAGATCTTTGACTATTCATAACTATATAGACTAAGCGTAATGATCAGAACGTGAAAGCAAGATATCTCTTAAAAATTAACATAATTGGAAGAATAAGGTCATTCCAAATTTTCTTTTTATCGACGACTTAAACATCGTTCATGCTCGAAAGATCTATAACAATTAACAAGTGAGAAATAAAGTAATTTTAACCTCAATTAATAGTAAAGTTTCCGAACTTTTCGCAATAAAAATCACCTTTCGCCAATTAAATACATTATGTTGCCTTCACCCGCATTGTACTCCCAACCCTATTAAACTCAGTCCGTATAATTACACATAGTCAAAGGAACAATTACTGCTCGTTAAAAAAACTACTCTTCACAATCTTTCAATTCACGGGTGCAGGATTTATCACTCGCACGTCTAGGCGGTTGCATACTCACAACATTTAGGCATTACTACAATTTTTATTCCAAATAATTGGAAAGAAGTTCGAAAAGAGAAACCTAACAAAAATTCATATACTTCAATGAGAAATCGTAGTAATCAATATCTTATATCAATCCCTTAAGCCCTGCTACAACTTCACCGCCCAGTTGTGGATTCAAGGAGGTCAAAACGTGTTTTACAGATTGCGTACGGAGGAGGTTGTATGTTCGGTATGTCTATCTCCGGAACTAACCGAATTTCGTTCGCTCAGAACAAGTGTCTTACTTTACAAAATTTAATGAAAGTAGGTTCAAAATATTCCTGACCATCAGGAGAATGTCCTAGACTATTCACATTTGAAAACTAAAAAATTCGAAGTGTGTAACTGAAGAAAATGAAAATTCAGATTGAAAAAATTATTGTCATAAATTTGGGCGCATCTACCAATAAGAGCTACTCATTCAGATTAACGCATTCCTTTTTTTTTTTTTTTTTTGTTCATTTATTACTCCAAAACAATATACTAAAAATCAGTCCGTTAAAACACTTTTCAGTTCAACTACTGCTGCCGTATACGACAAAAAACCATCTGAAAATAAGTTTTAAATGTTTTAATATCATAGCAATTGGTTTCACTCAATCAAACAAATTTTAAATGAAATTTAAAAAAACAAAATGGGGTGATGTACACCCCAGGTAGCGTTTAACGAATACCAAAATATGGTTGCATGAGCAAGATCAACTTTCTCAATATTCTAGAACGAAAATACTACATCCTTTCTAAATGCTATTTAGGATGACACTAACTCAGTATCAAAGGGCATAATATATTTACTAAGTTTTGCACACTTTCTCTCAACGAAAAACAAGTTATCAGAGCAGCTTAATTTTCTTAATTGTGAGTTTAGTATAGAGCAACCATTACATGAGGCAACCATTACATGAGACTATCATGTTTTCAAGTGGTAGGGAATGAGGAGGTGTGTGATACGAAAATTAATCAAGACCTCGGAAAAAAATTTCTTGTCCAAAGGGAATAAACCGATGGGCCCTCTTAGAGCCAGCTGCAGGATTTACCTCTGAGAGAAGGTTATAAATTAAAAAAAAAATTTTGTAAGGGGAAAACGAAAAAACTTTTTCGAAGTTTTTTTTGTGTTCTAGAACATGAATATGTATGCATTTTGTTTTTTAGTTTTAGAGGGAATTCGACACCCAAAAACCCACTCATGTATCGACCCTGACCGCCCTCTTCAACTATTTACTTGAAAATTGCTTCATCTATTTCAAATTTTCCTTTCCACCTCCCTCTCTGAGGCACTGAAATTAATAAAAGCATGGTCGACTTAAAAATCAATAAGGATAAATACTCCATCCACCAAACAAGATTTAAAACGAGTTCAGAGAGTTCAATGCTAAATTAGAACGAATTAAATGAAAAAAATGGACGCACATCGGTCTTAAACAAACTGTGTGTTCAACGCAAACTGAAACATACATTCACGCCAACGTACAAATAGAGATCTATAAGGCAGCCACTAAATTTAATAAATTACACTAACAGAATTTCAACTGAACATAAAAACCGGTCTATTATGAAGGTAATCGCAATGGGTAGCATCGATGCTGACGTTTCGAGTTTTCCTCTAAGGTGAGGTCCAAAACAGATGATGCAGCACAGCAGGTTTTACAAAACAAGAAAAATGACGGGAGTTATTTTTCGAATTTCAAATCCAATGTTTGGCACAGAAACTTCATTTCCGAATTTGTTTCGCGCACATATTTATTTAAGAAGACTGCTTTGGCTAAGAACATGCGAGCCGTTAACTCAAGATTTCCAGTCAAGAGTTGGGCAAAAATTTGTGTAATTTCGAGATCCATAATCTTCAGCTGGAAGATATTTTTACTCTTTTCCAGCATAACAAAATTTTTTTATCAACGATAAATCGTTTTTAATATTTTCACTCTTCTGCAATTTTTCAGCTACTTACAATATGTACTGGCATATTCTCAAATAGGGAAATAAAAAAAAAAAAGAAGACTAAGAATCATTACTTTGAAAATATCAACGTATCATTTGCAAAATTGACTAGACTAGACTAGACTGATTTCAGTCGAAACGGTAACTGATGGTTTTCAATTTTCGTTTTTTTTATTTTCAAACAATTAAGTTGACGCTATGCAGCTGTACTATAACGGAAAAATATGGTTAGGAAAAGAATAACATAACAGCATAGGGAAAAAGAAAAGAAAGGGAAGGTTCTTAAGAACGTATAGACTACGGAAACAGTTCGATGAAATTATGACTCTGAAATGTTGCAGCACCCCACAAAATTTACACATATTCCTCAAATCAACGAAAATCAATAGAGATCTAGGATTTTCTGAAGGAAGGAGCAAATTTTAATTTCAATTCTTTGCCTTTTTAAATCGTCTACACTGATATTTCTTCCTTCCTCTCCACAATTCAAATGTACCGTCTACAAGACTACTGCTCTCTTGTAATTACATGTTCGCATCCACCCTAAAAAAAAAAAAAAACACATCGCACTCACTGAGTGGTCATTTTCCTCCCTCGGCGCATATACTATGTTTTGAAACATTGGCTCTAAAAGCAGCAGAATTTTTCTGGATTCAAATACATAGCAGGGATAATAAGTTTCATTACTCCCATGAAATTCATTATCCCCGATGAGATAACAAGCTGATAAAATTTCGCTGTGAAAACGAAGTGATAATCAGTTTCTTTTAGAGCAAGTGTTGCAAAAAAAAATTTTATTCTGGTAAATTTCAATTTTCAAGCAACGCCTTAGTTGTTCCTATGGTAGGAATGACCCGGTGACAAACAGTTTTAGTTCTATGGCAATTCTTTGGATAGAAAGAAAACAAAAAAATTGAAAACTCGAATAGGCCTAAGAAAACTATTTAATTAAAATGAGTCTGTGATACAAAACATGTTCTCATCTTAAGAAGACAACTTTTCATCAGAATTAAATTACTAACTCAGACCATAAAATTTAGAACTTTTTAAGAATAAAATGTAGTTTTTTTCAAATTCTATTAAGGTAAATCAAACACTCTTTTCAGACACAATAATTAGTGCTGCACTTTTCCAGATCAAACAGCCAGTTTTTGAAAAGAGGTAAAAAGTTCTCCATCTTTTTTGCAACATTAAACGGACTTAGTAATGAATTACAACGCTATAAATACTGTTCAAAAGTAATTTTCATACTTTTTACATAACCATCTCACTTCGTCCACATTCAATTTTTATACTTGGTATAATAGGATACTGATACTCATTCAACGCTGTAAACAAAGCATAGTCAAATAAGTATCTTGAAAATGAAATGAGGGAAAAGGAAGAAAAACAGATGGGGAGAAGTGAGGAAGGGAAAAGAGCAACTTTATGAAAAAAAGTTGGTTCGTCTCAGCAAGTGGCAAGTGGGTTATCCCAAGTAAGGTTTCAAGCCTTACTGGGAGTCTGTAGCCTTTCCAAGTGCAAATTTTCATATTTTTTTCCACGTATATCCCTCCCTTCTTTATTATTTGTAAACCAAAAAACAGAAAGAGAAAATGAAGAAAAGCTCTATCTCTCTTTCTCTCTATGGCTCTTTCTTTCTCATTGAGGTTTTTCCTTATGAGGATTATACGTCTCATATCAAATGGCTAAGCGGTTGCGGAGCCCGCAAGTGACAACTTGTACAATTTATAGCCTATAGGTGCACTGATAATAAGCTACATTATTCATTTACCATAAAACCCAAATTTAACGATTTCTTTCACAAATTTTTCTAAAATTAAATTGTAGAAATTAATCACATTTGGTATGAGATGCATGTGCTCAAAAAGGCATATAAAATGGTATTGCTTTTAAAATATAAAAACTCAATCACTTTTTTCATGAAAAACTAAAGTGTATTAAAAGGGTAATAACTTCAAAAAATTAAAAATTGGCTGGGAGAAATTAAAGGGTTTTTAAAAAATTAGCCAAAGGAAAAATTCTGGAAGTTGTTAGACCAGCAAAAAATCTCCTAGATCACTTTAAAACCTTACTCCAAATCTATCTCAAATGCCCAGACCACAACCCAAAACTGGCCACCTCTTTGATATGTTATAGGTACCATAAAAACATAGATGCGAATTTTTTTGACTAAAGGGAACACGGCCCCCATGCCTGCTCCCTTGGACCCGTCACTGACAAAAATTTTCATCTACGTAAACAAATTTTATGATCTTCATGGGAGAAAAAAATTGAAATAAATAATAGCCTAATAAAAATAATACATGAACACTTTCAGCACCACCCGAAGCTCTCTCTTAGATACAAGTATACAACTTTGATTTACTTTAGAACGTGAATTTAAAACATTTCATCTAACACCCTACGTTCATGTAATGTTGGGGGAAGAAAGCCGACAAAGAATTTGTTTTAAAAAAGATTATCTTACGATATCTTACCCTATACGATACTGTATAAGTAATTCTAAATACTACGGATATATCAAATTCAGTATTAAATTGTAAAGGTAGTAGGTACCTACCTACTAGATTTTTTTTTCCTGAGCCAACAGCGTATTTTTGTTTTAATCGATGAAGAGTTTTTATGTAAATTAATTATCGAGAAGGTAAAATAAACTCTAACGAAAAAAAAAAAAAAAAAAAACTGAAATAATCACTGCTATCTGACACACATATGAAAAATTACGAATGTGTACTCAACACTTAAAAAATGATAAAAATCATACTTGGTGTAAGAAAGAATGCGGGCGAATTAAAACGATCGAGTATTGTATTTTAATATGAGCCGCCATAAAAGAAAAAATAAATCAAATTTTTCACCAACCTAATTCAGAAAAAATAAAAATAAAATCGTTTATAATATCACATTCAATGCCAATAACTTTTATTTCCATCCAGGCGTAAATTATGTTTTTTTTTCTTCGTATTAAAAGGAATAACGGCAAAATAAATGGCAACCTTGTTTATAAGAACTCAAGGAAAATAATTTCATTTTTTTAAAAACAATTTTATAGTGTGATTTTTTTAATAAAAATCAATTACAGTATTTAATTGTAGAAATGTTTACACAACAGATGGAACAGTTATACATCGCTGTGTAGGTACAGCGACACCAAGTAGTAAATGATGCTTTCTGGCACTACCTGATAAATTTTTTACACGGAATGTGTTTGACTGCAATGCAATGCATCTGACTTACGCGCTAGAAAAAGGTCTCAAGAATTAAAGGCGAATTTGATTTCTAAATCGCCAAATAACAGTACCCAAAATAATAACAAAAATGACGCGGTAACAGGAAAATACGATCAATGACAGGTTGTTTGAGATTCTACTTCACGATCACAAGGTACAAAAAAAAATTTAGCGCAGCAATGCTTCGCTAGAAAACCCAGTTTGCAGATGAAGATAGAAATAAAAATAGAGAAAGAGACGGAGATGTAGATGTTGAGAGAGAGGGAGAGAAAGTTAACGAGGAAAAATTGCAAAATACGATTTATATCGATATTTCATTGCTAGTTTCAGGTTAAGAAATTACAAAAATTATCCATACTTATCCATATATTTAACAAAAATATCGATTTATCGATGTTTTATCCTTAGAAACCCCTTTTCCAGAGATTTTTTTGTTTCCAGTTTTCTCGAGAACTACCATACCGATGAGCACCAAACTTCTTTCAGATCTGCTCCCATATAATAGCTATCTTTCATAAAAATTTCAGCTCTATCTGTTGGGTAGTTTTCTCAAAACCGTGAACACAAAATTTTTTCGAGCAATTTTTCTTCTCCAGTATTTTTGGAAACTACTGAACTAATAGGCATCAAACTTCTAAGAAATTTGCACCAACATAAGGGAAGTATATTCTGAAAATCTCAGCCCGATTCCTTTTATAATTTTCTCAGAATCCAGAAAAAACTATTTTTCCATGAATTTTTTGATTTCCAGTTTTCTCAAAAACTAATCAACTTATATGCAAAAAATTTCTTTCACATCTGCTCCATTATGAGAACTATCTCTCGTAGAAATTTCAGCTTTATCCACCCAGTAGTTTTCTCAAAACTGAGAACACACAAATTTGTGGAAATATATCCTATATTACAAAATTAGGTCAAAATGAAAAAATGGTACCAATCATTTTTTTTCTCATAAAACGGATGATTTTCATCATCCCCATCCCTAACTTTTTTATGAGGTCAATTTTAATACCACTAGGTAAAAAAGACGACTTTTTATATGAATATAATTACAGTAAATCGAATGTTTAAATGAATCGACAAAATTTCACCGGAGAAAATTCACTAGGTGAAGGGTCAAAATATTTTTTTCAACAATGTTTGAGGAAAAATCAATCAACACGTAAAGAAATGCTTTCAAAATTTCACAATAATTGATTTCATAACCACAATGTTCAATAAAAGTGCTCTTTCTCAGTAATAATAAAATTATATATTCAACATCATTCAATAGACCGCAACCAAAGAATCAGAAAACTAACTATTTTTCAATTTTTTCTTCACGAAAACTGCCAAACTTGGATGGTCGGTAGCAAACTTGATAGAATACAGGACGGTTTATACTCACTGATTTATTCACTGACTTGATACCTAAAAAGCTGACTAAAAGAAAATATTATCTTAAAGTTTAAACTATTTCTCTTGATTTATTCTCTAAAAGTTAAAATTTCCTTGCTTTACAGCATACAGTTTGACAATAAGAGAATAGAGAAAAGTGAGTTTAAACCCTGCTTAGTAGTACTTAATACCAGTAAGAGAGATTCGATATTCTACATTTTGTGTAATTACATACACGAAGTTACATAGCATTTCTTTGATATGAGTAATTTTAAACGCCATGAATCGGCTTAAGAATGTCAGCAGTGAGCAGTTAGGACATAGTACCCGACGAAACGAATAAAAAAATTTGATGTCAACATGAACCAAAAGTTCCACATTAAAATAACCACTAACCTTTCAAGTTAAAATGAAGCATTTTTTGAGAAACGAAACTGAAACTTAAAACTTTCATGGCTCCTTCAATATAGAATACAGGCCACATGCTGACATGACATTTTTTTTGTTCGTCTCATCTAGAGTAGAGCAGCGCCGCCTGCCATTATCTGCTGAAGTCTAAAAGTCTACTCTTTGAATTTTAAAATTACTCCTATCAAAGAAATGCTACGCAACTTGGTATACATACCGATGCAAAACGTAGAGTATATCTTCTGCGTAGGTATTTCAGTACTTCTTCGAATAAGTGCGCTACCAACCAGGGAAGTTCAGCAGACGTTTCATAAAACACCTGATATTTGAGTCGCATTAAATTAAAATAAGAGGCAAAATTTGATCACTATACACTCAAACTGAATTACAGAACTAATTGAATACGTAACTAACACATCAGACAACTAATTATCGAATGAGCTCTTATTTGGTTGATTCGATCCACGTCCATTTGGACCAATGATATGGCAAAACATAGTAAATAACAGTCTCGAATTTCATTCTTACTTCACGCAAACTGAAATATCTGAAAACCTATTCAAGTTACAATGACTTAGATGGCTTCCCCGACGAAACCATGCACTCCATACTTTTAAAAAAACCATAAATTACATGAAAACAGGTACTCCACAGTCCACACTAATTTACAATGGGCACACTATCTTCAATACCTTCTCAAGACATGAAGATTCAAACAAAACCAAAAGAAGGTACACTGCAAATGTCATAATGGAAAGAAACGCTATAAGTTTGAGAAAATAAATAGGAAAAAAATAAAAGAGATAGTCATTATAAAATTTGTCGATATATAAAGAAAAAAAAGAATAATGGTGACAATTTTGCAAACTAGAGAACCCAACTAAACGAATGGTAAAGGAAAAAAATCCAGCACGTGAGTATTTAAGAAAATAAAAAAGTTATCTCCTTGTGGGATATTTTTAAATGTTTTTTTCATTACGACTTAAATGAAAAGTAATTTCTTTTTCACTCAAATATTGTCTAAGAATACAGACCCTTACAGGTACTCCTTAAGAATGGAGAGAAATAGAAAAATAAAGACGAAGAGAACATAAAAGTTATCAAATTCAATTGTTCGAAAAAAATTAGTCACTCGACTTTTAGAATACTAAGGAATCAGTTAAGCAGAAACCTTTATTTTAATAAAATTAAAAACCAAAATATATGTCAAGAACTTAAAAACTTATGTAAAAGCAAGGTTCATCTTGGAAGGTAGTACGTAATAAATGAGAAACGAAAGAGATATCTTCACATTTCTTTAGCAGAGGATATGAAAAGGATTGAAGCTGCTCACAAGTATATCTTGGACACACTGATAAAGGCATTGAATAATTACAAGATTCTAATTTAAACGACGAATACGACAACCCAGCTGCCAAAGGGTGCAAGTTTCGATAATTTGGGGTGCAAGTATCAAAAACCACTTTCAAAAAAAAAAAGAGATTAGAAGCGATATCTCATAGAATAAAATGCTCACTGTTTTTACGTTATCACTACCTACATCAATTTATCTTTCAAGACAACAAATCGTCCAAGGGTAGATTTAATCTAATTCAATCTTCACGACTCAATTTAAAATTTTCTCACTTATATACCTCAGGTCCTTCTGGATTTGATTATACTTTTGTGAAAGAAAAATTATCAGCGAATACTATCCGAAATAAAATCAAGAATGCAGTGGTGACACGGGAAAGAAACCTTTTAAGTTATACTGTAGCCCCTGGTTACACAGATAACACAGCGAATGACTAATATTTACATGGACTCGAATGGGCTACAGTAGTGACTTGACTTGACGACACATAATAAGATACATGCAGAAAACCATGGTGGCACGGTTGTCCATTTTGCCTGAATACAAAAAGGACAGCATAATTTACACGAAGGCCAAATACGGTCAACCTACGGCATTCAACATTTGAGCTACCATCAACTTCTGAAGACAAGTCCAAACAATGACATCTGCATTCTGTAGAAGTTTCGATAATGGGCGCCAAAACCCGAACAGAATTACGTAAAAAAAAACAGCATTAGCATCACAAATTGAACACCACATGCAAATAAACATAATTACGCATAAATAATAAACAATATTGAAAAAAAAAAAAAAAAAAACCAATTGCGTTAATCTGAATGAGTAGCTCTTATTGATGGATATGCTCAAATTTATAACAATTTTTTCAATCTTTGAATTCTCATTTTCTTCAATTACACCGTTCTGATTTTTTAATTTTCAAATATGAATAGTCCTGGACATTCTCCGGCTAGTCCGGAACATTTTAGCCAACTTTCATCAAGATCTATAAAGTAAGACGCTTGTTCTGAGCAAACGAAATTCTGTTAGTTCCGGAGATGGACATACCAATTATATAACCTCCTCCATAGGCAGTCCGTAATAAATAGATAATAAAAAAAAACAATCGTTCGAATCAGATTAAGTATAGTCAACAGGCGTATACTCTAATCGAACACCAGCACATAGTCATAGAGGGTCTAGAGGAAAGACAAAGTCGTTAAAATACCGAGATTCAGCTCAACTTCCATTATTACCTCTTCTTTCATAAAATTTAAATTTCAAGTCACTTTACCACAATAAGACGAGGAGAATTTCAGCAACAAGAGATACACTTCACATTATTGAAATGAAAAAACGCATAACAAGGATTACGGGCGTGTATACACATTCAAGTTAAAAGGATCTTGGAAACGAAGACAAAATTGCACTCTCACCGACGAACACAAATTCGACGCTAACGAACGCGAAATTCAAATTAATTACTAACACAATAGCCACGAAGGAGCGAAGGATAAAAACCATTAGCAAGGGCAAAAGCCGAAAATATAGCGAAACGATAATCAAAATTCGAAATTTAAGCCAATATAAATACTCGACCACATGGGCAAACAGCTCAAACTCAACACTTCACAGAGAATCAAGAATCAGAGAGCACGCACCATTTTGAATTAGTTTTGACTATGGTGGTAACTGGAGCAAGTTTAAAATAAAAACACCTGAGCTGTGTTTGATTGGACTACACCAGGTGTAGATTGGTGTTGGCTGGTGTACTAAGGAATTTGATGGTGTAGAATGATGTACCAGGATGTAAAATTGCCAATCAAACAAATATACTGAGGAGTGGTGTAGATATGGGTGTTGACATAGCCTTGGTATGATTGTTGAATTGATTGTTATAACACTTATCACTTTTACACTTTCCATTTCTCTCTTTTTTTTATCTATTTGGAAAATAATTTCGTAAATTATGATCAAAGCTGTATTTAATTTGAAGATCTTAAATTTTCAGACATCCAAATAAATTAGCTGAATGTTTGGTGGAAATTTCAATGAAACCCTACATTTACTTCAAGGATTATCGCTGAAATTTTGTTTAGACTTTGTGTTCCAAATTCAAATGATATGAAATCCAGTTGGGGAATTAATTTCAGCAATATCATCAAAGTCCAGAATAAAATTTCATCAAAATTTTCACCTAATGTATGCCAATATGTATTTAAAAGTTTACCTCTATGGTACCTGTGGGGATTCACCCCTTAGGGATCTGAGGCTCAGCCTCCGTCGATAGACGTTCGCCCCGGTTCATTACCGGTGGCCACTAATTGTCTACGGACGTTAAAATAATACGTAGGCGTGGCCAAACAGAGCTACGTATATTTGTACTCTGTTTAGCCGCTAACCTAGCGCCGTTACATAGGCTAAACGGACGAACTACATAATACATCAAATGTAGATTCGTTCTCCGTTTAGCCGATGTATATTACGACGCCGCAGCTAACGACGCGGCGTTTGGTAGACGGCGTAGAGTGGCGAAAGGTTTGTTCTTTGCCACTCACTGACACGGTGCGCGGGTACACCCGTATATACCCGCACACACATAATACAAAATTGCCAGTATACGATTCTCTCCAATAAAAGGGTTGGCACCCACTTACCACTGTAAGTTGAGAGAGAACACGCAACACCGCCGACGCTATTAATATTGGTCTTGGTGACCTTCTGGTGGGTATTAGCCAATACCCACAGTGGTGACCTCAACATGATATTTTTTGCTGTCAGCTTGTTGGTTTTTTTCCGGGCGCTAGTCATTATCGCACTTCTGGGCAAATTTCACTATTTTCGCTTTCAGACGTGGGCAAAACTAGGGCGCCTTTAGCGCTGCGGGCGATCATTTTTCGCTCCAACTTAGTTGGCAACCGTACTGAAGAGTACTAAATCCAGATCCAAAATTCAAGTGTGGGACATTCACCACCTTGTTTTTAAATATATTTAACCCCCATTTTTTGGAGGGGTAAATTGAATTTGGATCCTGGATACTGCGAAAGAGCCTCGTCATCTCTTTCCATTGCCACCTAGTTCTGCGGCAAATTCCAACAAAGCAGCAACTGTTTTTGACTTTGTAAATATTGAAGTTGAAAACAAAAATAAAAAGACCCGTAGCAACGAGTGCCAAAAGTTGGGAACTCAAATTTCCAATTTGGATCTTAATTCTGTTGTTCTGAGAAGTGGTAAAAAGATTTCCTCAAGTCAAATCCATCTAACTTAGGTTCAATAAGAAAATTCAAATCTCTAGAAAATATCAGAATTCTAAATACACAGCAATCTGAAATTTTTTGTAACCGTTCAAATATGCCAAATCCAACCTTTGAAGAAATTAATGCTGATAATGCTAGACAACCAGCTGCAGCAGCACAAACTGCTAGAACTGAAGCCATTAGGTTAGAAAATGAGCGACTAGCTGCAGCCCAATTTCAAAATTATCAAAACCAAAATAACCAAAATGCGCAATTACAAAATTTTGAGCTTTTCCAACAATTTATGCAATTCATGCAAACTCAAAATATCAATCAAAATAAAAAACGTAGAGTAGACATACCGGAATTCTTACCTAATGAAATAGAGGTTTGGTTGTCTCTCATCATTGGACGCTTCAAAACTGAAGAAATACCCAATGATAAAAGATACAATCACATGTGTGGAGGAATGCCTCCCCAAATTTTGCGCGTAATACCTAACATCATGGATTGTCCAAATGATGTTGAGGACAAATTCGACTTGTTTTGTAGAAAGGTTAGACTTGCTTTTGGTAAAACAAAAAATGAAGAAATCGATCAACTCATGAGAGGAATCCAAATAGGGGATGATAAATCCTCGATATTCATGGCCAGGTTATTGAAACTTAATAACAACGAAGTTTCACCAATGGTTCTAGCAAACCAATTCTGCAAACAATTACCTTCTAGTGTTGCCCAAACCTTAGCTGCAGTTGGGCTAAACCGGGTAAATGATGAAGATGAGTTGATGCGATTAGCTAAAGCTGCTGATAATGCACTCGAATTCAATAAAAAATCTACCATCTGTGCAATATCAAGCGGAGGGAATGAGATAGAGCGTTTGACAGCTCATATTGCTGAACTTAAAGTTCAGGTAGAAAATAATAATAGAAAAAATAACAATAATAATAATAAAAACAAAAACGGCCAATATCATTACTACGATCGATCAAAATCTCGTAGCAAAAATTTTTCAAGATCATCCAGATCTAGAGGCCCAAAATCTAATAACAATGAAAAACAGGGGAGAAGTGCAGGATATACACCCCCTAACCAATCCAGGTCCAAATCTCCTTCCCAAAAAAAGGACTGGGATAGTGGCAAATGCTTCTATCATAATAAATATGGCGAAAATGCCGATCGTTGCCATCGAACTTGTAGTGAATGGGCAACTAAAGGCAGTTCATAACAAAATAATTCGTCAAACTAAAAAAAGGGGCCATATCAGCGGCGACTGCCCCCTCAGAAAAATTCTCGCGCCGCCTGTTCATCAAGGACAGGAAACATAGGAGATGGTTCCTTATACACTCAGGCGCAGACCTAAGTCTATTGCCAGCAACTAAAACACATAAGTTTTGTACTCCGAAATACCACCTCCATTCTGTGAACCACCAAAGTGTTCCAGCATATGGTTTAGAGACAAGCGAAGTAAACATCGGTTTCAGAAGAGACATGACGTGGTCCTTCACCGTTGCAGATATTCCAAATGCTATTCTTGGAGCTGATTTTTTGGCTCATTATAATCTTTTAATTGATCTGAAGTCTGCTAGATTAATTGATGGCACAACAGGACTTTATGTGAAAGGCAAAGCTCTGATGTACAAACTCTCAGATGCTCTAAACAGCTGCAGCAAAATTAATGAAAAATTTGTGAAAATTTTATCAGATTTTTCCAGAATCACCCAACCATCTTTTACAAAGATACCAACCTACGTACATGATACTAAACATCATATTGAAACATAAGGACAGCCCTGTCATGCAAGAGCAAGACGACTGCCCCCTGATAGGTTGGCCGAAGCTAAACTCCAATAAGCTAGAATGGTCAGTGAGGGTATATGCAGACCTTCGAAGAGCTTGTGGAGCTCCCCAATTCACATGACCAAGAAAGCAAGTGGGAAATGGCGAATAGTTGGTGATTATAGAGCCTTGAACGCAAAAACCATCCCTGATAGATATCCAGTTCCTAACATCATGGATTTTATGCCAATATGAAAGGCAAAACGCTTTTTTCAAAAATTGACATAAACTGGGCGTTCCATCACATACCTGTAGCTGAAAAAGATATATCAAAAACAGCACTAATTACACCCTTTGGGCTGTTTGAATACATAAGAATGCCTTTTGGACTCCGCAATGCAGCACAAACATTCCAACGATTTATCAATGGATTGTTAGGAGACTTGCCCTTCGCGTATGCTTATATTGACGATATCTGCATATGCTCTGCCGGTGATGAGAAACAGCACGAGAAAAATGTTAGAATTGTAATCCAGCGCCTTAACGCTGCCGGTCTAACAGTAAATCCAGCTAAATGCGAATACACTGAACCTGAGATTGATTTCCTCGGCTATACTATCTCCACCAATGGCATATCTCCACAGAAGACCAGGATTAAGCCAATATTGGAGTTCCCGAAACCTTCCAACGTATCTGAACTCAGAAGATTCTTGGGAATGGTGAACTTCTACAGACGTTGCATGAAAAATGCAGCAGCTGAACAAGCCAAGCTGTTTGCATTAATTAAGACCAATAAGAAAAAAGATAAAACCCCGATCGTTTGGGACAATGACGCCGAAAAGGCCTTTGAAAATGTCAAAAACTTGCTGGCAAATGCAACTATGTTGGCTCACCCAGACAACAGTCTGCCGTTGTGTATTGCTACCGATGCCTCTGACTTCGCATTAGGTGCAACCTTGTACCAAATCAAGGATAAGTCAAATCAACCGCTTGCGTTTTTCTCTAGAAAGCTCTCTACAACAGAGCGAAATTACAGTACCTATGACAGGGAATTACTCGGAATTTTTGCTGCGATGAAGCATTTCAGACACCATGTTGAAGGGAGACAGTTTACTGTATATACAGATCACCGTCCTCTCATACATGCTTTTACACAAAAAAACAAGCCAGCCTCACCCAGGCGGACTAGACAGTTGGATTTTGTTGGACAATTCACCACAGACATCCAACATATCGACGGAGAGTCAAATGCCTCTGCAGATGCTCTCAGTCGTATAGAAGCTGTCTTGTCTCCTGCTCAGCTTCCCTACTCTAATATTGCCAATGATCAGTTAGTAGATGAGGAACTGATAGGCAAACAGGCCTAAAGCTGATGCAGAAAAAAATTCCCAATACTAACGTCCTACTAACTTGTGACGTAAGTACAGGCAAGAGTAGGCCATTCTTGCCGAAAAAATATAGAAAAATGGCGTTCGATAGTGTGCACAACCTATCGCACACAGGACCCAAAGGTACTGCAAATCTAGTAGCATCCCATTTTGTGTGGCCAATGATGAAATCTGACTGCCATAAATGGGCTCGCAGTTGTCTGAACTGTCAAGAGTCCAAGGTAGGATGACATACAAAATTGCCACTCAAAAGATTTAAGACCACGCAGCGATTCAAACAAATACATATAGATTTGGTTGGTCCATTACCACCATCTAAAGGGCACAGATACCTGTTTACAATGGTTAATCGTGTAACGAAATGGCCAGAAGCAATTCCACTGACAGAAATGTCAGCCATAACAATAGCCAATGAGCTGTACAAAAATTGGATTGCTCGTTTTGGTGTTCCAGAAGTCATTGTTACCGACCAAGGACGCCAATTCGAAAGCTCCATTTTTCAGGAGCTAGCCAAAAGGTTAGGAGTTAAACACTCCCACACCACTGCCTACCACCCACAAGCCAATGGCATAGTAGAAAGGTGGCATAGAGCTTTAAAAAGTTCAATAATGGCAGTTGATAATACAAGTTGGGTTGAAGCATTACCAACCATCTTGTTAGGCCTTCGTTCAGCACTCCAGACCAACTCAGGGTATTCTGCAGCGCAACTAGCGCTAGGCGAGGAGCTCCGCCTACCAGGGGACTTTTTCACCAATTCAAAAGAAATAAGCCCCGAAACAATGGTGCAGCAAATACGCACCGATGCAAACAACTTCCTTAAACAGGCAGCTCCACATGGTCAGTCTAAGATCTATGTCTCGAGACATCTGGCCCAGACCTCACACGTCTTTGTCCGAGAACACAAGATGAAAATAGGACTGAGTAAACCATACGTCGGCCCATTTAAAGTAGTGTCACGTAACGAAAAGAACTTCGTGATACTTGTTGGAGGTCAGGAAAAAACAGTCTCCATTGATATACTTAAACCTGCCTTCATACTCAATAACGATGCCAAGGAAATAAGAAAAACAAATGAGAAAATTGAGAAAACTCAGACTAAATCACAAGACCTCACAAATTCACAACAGGTTGATAACGAATTAGTCGAAACAAAAAACTCACAGGAAAACACAATAAAAAATGAAAATAAAACAAATAATTCACAAACAGACGAATATAAAAATATAACAAATAAAAATAAAATCATAAAAAATGTCAGATTCAATGACGACGTTAAATATAACGAATACAACCCTGACAAGCCAATAATTACTCGAAAAAGAGGTAGGCCTAAGGGAAGTAGGAAACTAAAAAACCAAATAGCAACCCGTAGGTCTGAACGATTAAAGCACACAAGAAAATAAAATTGTCTAAACAAATTAGGCCAAATAAGTTGCTCGAATCATACGTGGCAACTCTATTAATTCTTAGCCTAAACAATGTTTATCAAAATCAGTTGCTCGAATTATACGTGGCAACTGAATAAAATTTTTCCACCATCAGATCGCTCGAATTATACGTGGCGATCGATAAAATAAATCACCAATAAAAAATAAATTTTTTACAAAAAAAAAAAAAAATCAAATTAGAATTCCGCCGGTCACAGGATTCGAACCCGTACCGTGCGATGCTTTCTAAAACTCTGGGATTATCAAAAAATAAAATAAATAAAATTTTACATGTAGAAATCATTCATGCAATTAAGAAAAACAAAACTCTCGCCAGCAATATCATGCTAGGCGTTTAGCTCTTTTCGAGGAGTATCGTAAGGCCGGCTCTGCAATTGGCCGGGCCATAGGCGACTGGGAGGAATTTAGCAGGGAGAAGAAGAAGAGGGATAGACAGCAGTAAATCCCCCCAATGTTGTGGTTTTTACCATTCGTATGCACTCATTAGGTGGGGAGTGCTGTGGGGATTCACCCCTTAGGGATCTGAGGCTCAGCCTCCGTCGATAGACGTTCGCCCCGGTCCATTACCGGTGGCCACTAATTGTCTACGGACGTTAAAATAATACGTAGGCGCGGCCAAACAGAGCTACGTATATTTGTACTCTGTTTAGCCGCTAACCTAGCGCCGTTACATAGGCTAAACGGACGAACTACATAATACATCAAATGTAGATTCGTTCTCCGTTTAGCCGATATATATTACGACGCCGCAGCTAACGACGCGGCGTTTGGTAGACGGCGTAGAGTGGCGAAAGGTTTGTTCTTCGCCACTCACTGACACGGTGCGCGGGTACACCCGTATATACCCGCACACACATAATACAAAATTGCCTAGTATACGATTCTCTCCAATAAAAGGGTTGGCACCCACTTACCACTGTAAGTTGAGAGAGAACACGCAACACCGCCGACGCTATTAATATTGGTCTTGGTGACCTTCTGGTGGGTATTAGCCAATACCCACAGTACCCAATGTTTTCTTGCAATTTGATTGATCCTGTATCAGTGATTCACTTAAATAAATAAATGTCAGAAATCAGAGTTATCGAAAGGAATTACAAGAGAACCGTCTATTAAAGAGAGCTGAAATTTTTGGGAGACATCAACACATATTAAGAGAAGAATCTGTAAAAATTTTAGCCTATTGGTACATTTAGTTCTTGATTTATCGATGAAATTTGGTTTGGATTGTCATTCAAATAAAATGAACTAAGCACAATTGGGAATTTCAGTGATATCTCGAAAACTACACGTACAAATGAGATAAAATTTTCACAGATTTTTCACCTAGCATGTGTTGATGTCTCCTGAAAATTTCAGCTCACTACAAGAAACAGTTTGTTAGTAATTACAATCGATAACTGTGATTGTGTGGAACTAAATAGTAAGTAAATTTTCATGATTATTATCATTAAAATGGGAAAAGCATCCAGGCAACACCTCAACAATTTGCCTGAATAGTTTTGCAAGAAACATATAGCAGCATTCCTACACATCCTTTAGTTTTGTAGGTGCCCAAACAGAGACAACTGCAGAGAAATGAAAAAAAAGAGGAAATAATACTTCTCACTTCATAAATAACATTAATTATTTGAGAGCCAGCACATGACTATATGATCATATTTACTGAGCAATTGTTTTTCCATTTTGATTTATAAACGTTGCTGAAGAAAAGGATATAATACCTGCCACTAAATAACAAATTAAACTTCACATTTTTCAATAGATATACAAGCAATTAAATAATTTGTGTGGAGTAGCAACTTATGACGTTGTTTAATGATATTTTTGTTGTTTTCAGAATTCATTTCTATCATTTGAGTAAATTTTTAAAGCATTTGAAAACCATTCTTTGAATTTTAGTGAGAAGAAAACAAATCACCTATTCGCAAATAAAATGTCCAAATTGTTAAACTGATAAATAATACCTTTTTTATTTTTTTGCAAAATGAGGAAGAATGATAACAGATAAGAAATTTATTTCCTTAAATTGCAATTTCACTCCATTTACACCAAACTACACTGGTCTACACCTCCTAAAAAGTCAGTGTAGATGGTGTATATCCATGTAGCTACACTGATCTACGCTTTTTCAATCAAAAAAATATGTATACCTACACCAAACTACACCAATCCAATGAAACACATTTTCAAAACTGGTGTAGGATGGTGTAGCCAGTGTAGTCCAATCAAACACAGCTCTGGATAAATCATACACCCTCAATAATTCTCTTATCTTCTTTGGGTTGTCACTTTTATCCTAAATGGTGTGGGATAACTTGGGCAACAACTGTAATTTGATTGGTTCATGTTGTGATATCAATTCAAATCCACCAACCAACTTGCTCAAATATGTAAACAACTTATTTGGGTAACATGTAACCATCTCAAGAATGGGTTGAAAACACTGTACCTAGGTGAAGGAAGTGTGCTTATTCTGAATAGGGTGAAGACTTGACACAGGTAAAAAACCATCTTATTCAGAATGGATTGGGCACACTCCTGTTTACTAGGTTATTACCTAGGTGTTTATTCTGAATGCGACATTGGTGATAACTGCAGAGGCATATAGCTAAAGATATGTTCAACCCTCTTTATGACCTGTGGCATAAAAATGTGACAAAAATCTTCAACCATCATCATCATCATCATCATCATCAACAAAAAATTAACTTTGTTTAACATTATGCTTAGCCAAAACTACTTAGCCAAAACTGCGTATATTTTGTAACGAAAACAGATACACACACACACACACCACACACACACTATCAAGCTACGACACATGCGCAATAAAGTAAATGAGATTGAGAAATCATTTATGATGATGATGATGATGATGATGATGATGATGATGGTTAAGATGTTCGTCACATTTTTGAATTTTGATCACATGTTGAAGATCTTCTAGGCTATTTATGTCTGGATAATTAGCAGTGATGTCCATATGCATCTGGAAGTATTTCCAATGAACGACTCTTTGAGAGGAATGACTCCAAGTCATTCCACTTGTTAGAAGGAACTAGTTCCATCATTTTTTTTTCATTCTTATTCACTCATTTAGTTCATTCAATTCATTGTGTAATCTGTAGGTACAGTTTTACTTGATTACTTTTAGTTTAGTGAGTGACTGAGTATAATATTATTAACTTATCCTTTCTGCATGTATCAACACTTCCTTATTTTTATTTTTTTCTTTCCTTCCATACTAACATTCATTCAGGGATGTCTGATGAGTTTCATTTCTTGAAACAGGTGGAACTAAAGGAATTAATAATGAAGTATTTCCAATAACAAATTTCACTCATGAAATCAGAGTGGTGGAAGCAGAACTATGAAAAGAACAAAAATTCCCATTAGTAGCAATTAGTAAGTCCAACACTGAGCAATTCAGCACATATGTAGTTGCACACTAAGAGAGATGGAAATATACTAGAGTATATCAATTTGTCTTTTCATATACAAAATTCTATGATATGGAACTGTTTTACTTGGTTTAGCAAATACCGTGTGTATATAATATGTGTGTGAGTGTGTTTTTGAGTTATATATCTTATAATTATACATATCTACCACATGTGCATTTTGAATAAAATTTTTAGATTAATAATAAAAATCAGGTAGTGGTAACATGGTATCAAAAGGATATCAATGTACTTTAACCTTTAACAAATTTGTTTACTATATATTGATGCATCAATTTGATTATTGGTCTAACCAATTTAACTTAAAGAATGTTCATCTGAGGGGGAGTAATGTTACCATTGAAATTACATTTTTTGTCTAATAAAAAACAACACTGCATACAATGTTCAATACCATTTATCATATCTTATCTTGTGTTTAGTTTAGTTAATGTAGTGATGTTGTAACCATTTCATGAAATGAATTATTTAGAAATTAATTGCTTTGCTTATTTATCCAAACAAAATTGGTGATATCCATCTCCTGGAATCACATCGAGGTCACCACTTTAGGTGTTCAGGCGGCACGGGATTTGAACCTGCACCGGCTGAACACCTAAAACCTCCCTCGTCACCGCCACTAAAAGTCAGCACCGTATTCACTCGGCCACAGTGCCGGGTGATCGTTTACGAAAAAGAGAAGCGTACACATACGCCGATGTAGTGTGGCGGCCGCCACAATTATTATTATTATTATTGTTATTATTTTTTTTTTTTCATATTCTTTATAAAATCTATAATCAAACAAGGTGAAACTATTACACATACCCAAGGAATACAATCAAATTTTGAACCTTAAACCATGAATACTGATATTGCTCTGATTAATCAAAACAAACTTTCTGGTTATTGATTGAGGTTACGGGTTATTAGTTGAGACAAAATTTGTGGTAAAATAGACAAAAACATTTTCTCCAGGTCAAATTATGGATAATTAACAATTTTTCAGAAAATAATTGGTAATTATTGCAAAAAATAATCAATAATATTATTTCAGAAAAACCAATAAAAACTGATTCTTCCTGGTTCTTTTTCTAGTTAATGGTTTCAGTATTTTATGGGATTCAGATATTGATTATTGATTATTTGAAATTTTTTTATTTTGTTTATCAATTCTCAAATCAATGTTGTCAATTTGTTTAGGATTTTAGTGGTTATTATTCTAGTTATGGTTATGGTTACAAGCTCTATTCCAGAGTGGGTTGCAAAAGTTGTACCTTGGTGGAGGAAGTGTGTTTATTCTGAACATGGTGAAGACTTCACCCAAGTACATGGTCATCTTATTCTAAACAGATTAGGTGCGTTCTTGTTTACAAGGTTGTTACCCGAGAATTTATTCTGAAAACACCCTTCATCAAAACACAAATGATCTCACCAAAGGTGGGAGTGGTGGGGTTTCAAATAAAAATTTGTGTTTAAAAAATCAGGTTTTTTTGTTTTATAAAAGAAAATGTCCTGTATACATTAAAATTTTATGCTTGATTTGAGTAGTAATTTATATTACTCAATTGGTAAACATACTTTTAACCCTCATAATGTAGTGTTTTTTCAAGGTCAAATTTAAAAAAAATTATTTCTTTATCAAATTTGAATTTTCAAAAATGAAAATATACAGAGTTAAATCACCTTAAGCATGTAAAGCTTCGGTAATAATATCAAACTGATACAACAGTTTTTTCTTCTGTTATGAGGAAGGGGGTGTTTTAGCCCCCTTAAGTTAAATTAATTTTTCATATTTCAATTTTTTGTCTAACCCAACAGATTAATACCAACTTTCTACGGAAAAAATGTGCTATAACCCTCCCACCTATCTCTAACAGGTGATGAGCTACATTCATTTGAATTTATCAATGATTTTTCTTAGTAAAACTCAACTTAGATACTTTAGCTTAAATATCTCCTGACAGTACAGATTTATGAAAAAATTGAATGAATAACATTTGGAAGATTTTTAAAATGGGAACAATTTTTATATGAAACTTTTTTCTTTCAACTTAATAATTACAAAGTTACGAGGAAAAAACTACATTCTTTAAAAAAAAAATTAAAAATTTTCAGTTTTTATCCAACATTATGAAATCTTTCAACTTGAAACAAAAAATGTTGATACAAAAACTGTGTGTCTACAAATTTTCTATAAAAAAAAGTTCACTTAATTTTTTGTAAACCTATTAGAAAAAATGATAATAAATAAATAAGAAAATAGAGACCAATTGTTAGGATAATACTTCTATGGAAATTGCAGACACCCTTTTCTCAGCATTTTAGACCCGGCCAAAAATGCTTTTTGAATTTAATTTTACACCTAGGGCTGGTTATTGACAAGTGGAAGGCATCTTTCAAGGCAATGAGTGACCGGAGAGCCTTAATCTCAAGGACCAGTAGAGAGGAGAACCACGTTTTTACATTAATTTAGTAATTTAATTTCTTCCGTGGAAATTTGCAATGAATTTCCGTCATATGAAAATAATTTTCTGAATTTCGTGACTATTGATGAAAAATTTATCATTTTATAGCCAGAATAAAAACAAAAATGGGAGTACCGGAAGTACCGTCCGGCCAATCCGCACCAAAATCAATAAGACTGGTCTTCGCCTTAGTACCGGTTCGTACCAAATTTCCTGATTATCGGATAAAAATTGCCAACTGTACCGCGGGAACAAGAAATTGACTAATATATATATATGTAAATATATATGAATTTGAGTTATTGGTGCCAAAATTTTTTTGAGGTCATAAAACGTAAAACGTACCTACCCCCAACTCTGGGGGCTAATACCGCACAAAGCGTAATAAGTAGATTTTCTAAAGACAACATAATTAGCGGTACCGGAAATACCGTCCAGCTGATCCGTCCCAAAATTATTAGCGTACCACAATAAATTATAATAAATAGGTATTTATTCCGAATTTCGTGGCTATTGGTGCAAAATTGAGCATTTTGTAGTCAAAATTAAAACAAAAACTCTAGCGCAGCAACCTCCCAAGAAAAAGTAGGTTCGAGAGAAAGAATTATGAATTTTGATAGTCATATTAATTTATTGTCTGTAAGTTTATATACGTTAATGGTATATGTTGTAATCCGATGAAATGTGTTAGCTATCGACCCAATATTAGACAATGTGAAATATAAAAGCATTTTTTCTTGAAAAAATGAAAAATAAATTAAGATGATAAAGTATGGAACATGATCTACGAATTTCATATTTTAGCGCCAATAGTTTTCTTGAGCTATGAAATGAAAAACCTACCCGCATCCATATATCTCTAGCTCGTTCTATGAAACCAAGATTAATATTACCCACATTTTCTTTTTCATAGAACATCTACAAAATTAAAACTTAGTCGTTTGAACCGAATTTTTGCACAAGTTGTGTTATATGTACCTACGGCTCTTCGATACAAGGTTAGTTCCTATTTGCGAACAAAAACAGTTCAAGATAAAATGCGCCGCGAGCAGTTTGCCAGTTCATTTAGACTGTATTGCGAAAATATAATCTAACGAGAGACCGGCACGTGTTGTTATCTTGTTCACGATTAGATGACCTACACTTAATTACTTCTTGAAGCTTCATTATCAATTACTTCTTGAAGCTTCATTATCAGTATTAGATGAAAGTGTTCTATTATATAAGCCTCCATTCTGTAGACAATTTCCAATATTATTATCAAACAAATTTTTGGTAAACTGCACAGAATTTCGAAATTAAGACCTCCAGTGAATTATAAATAAAAACTAATCGCGCGGAAGTTAGTAAAATATTTAGTGTTTTAGTGCGTTTAGTGGGCCAAAAGAGGTGGATTCTGAACGAGGAACTGTACGTACCGAAATTTTTCTCATAATGTTTTGGTTTTGAACCTGATGATTTTAAAAATTAGTTCATTATTGTTTGGAGTAGTATTACCAGTTCTTAGAAGCAAAAACTCAATAAACTAGGAACTGTAATCAAGTTAGGATGTTTTCACTGAAAGTTTAAGTTATGGACATCTTCATATGAAAATATATACTCAGTTTTTTTTGAGGGTTGTATCCTCTGTTCTCAGACCTACAAGGGAGAAAAAGGGAGATTCCCCGAGCCAGACACTAAAAAAAACGAGGGTTAGTTAAGGTTTCAATTTTTTTTCCATTATTCCCTAAGATACTGACTGAAAATTGGTACTGTTAACTGATGATATAATAATAATACGTAATAATAATAATAATAATAATAATTAATAATAATAATAATAATAATAATAATAATAATAATAATAATAATAATTGTAGGATGCTGCAGAGAGCGCACCCGTACAAACTACTGTTCAACCTCGTCTTTGTGTTAGCCTTGCTCAGTATCAAAATTAGATTAGTAGCGGTTATAGTGGTAGTATACCACTATGGATTGGCACTTATAATATAATGTTCATTTAACGTCCGAGGACTATAAAAGTAGTTCGTTGTCTCACACCTTCTCTCACCTGATGTCCGACAACGACTGTCGGCAACCACCTCAGCCCAGTCCTCCTGTACCTACATTGCTTCAGTACAGGAGTTCTCCAAACGCCCGCCAGGCGTGTGGAGGATCGTAGGCTACGCCCACGATACTGGGGGCGGTGTCCACAACCAGTCTTCCAAGACTGGTCGTTTGTAGGCCTGTAAAAAATCATTATAGTACATAGACAGAAGTACAAAATTATTGTTTATTATAGAGAAATAAAAACATAAGAAAATTGTACTTTTTTGAGGTACAACAACAACAAACAAGTAAACAAAAACTATGTACAAAAAAAAACAAAAAAAATTTTTTTTTTTTGTTTATGTTGGAGGCCTTGGGGATCTCCAACCGTGGAGTTATACCCCTGCAGACTTCACAGATTGGGTTTGAGGAGGCTGGGGGGGTAATTTATTGGTTGGCGCCATACAGGAGTGACTCTGGAAAGAAAAGAGATTGTGTGTATTAGTGTTTGCTAGTCTGATAGTGAAATTGAGACAATTATTATCTTAATTTCTAGTTTGGTTGGTCGCAACCTGCTATCACCTCTCACCCGCTATTATCCTGAAGAGGTTGCTGGACAGTGAGAGTAAGTGTTTAGCAGAACAAGTGCTGTCTTGACTTTAAAGATAGCTAACTCCAATGGTGCCACTTTCCATTGGGGTTTTAAATTTGTGAGTCTATGTGCGTTTTTACAGGTCTGTGAAGTAGGAGTTAAACTTGTCAAGTTTGGTTCGCTACTTCGGCGGTGTTTAGCTCCAGTGGTGCTAAAAACTTAATAGGTCTGCTCACTATTTTTGAGCTAGATAACCTAATGTCTGCGTGACGTGTTTGTCTGTCACAAGATGTTAACAGGTTGACTACTGTGGCTAATTTGTAGACACCTGGTTTTGCCATCATGTCTAGGACATGGACTACATCTCCAACTCTTGGTTGGAAATTTACGGTGCGATAAGCATTGCTTACGCCTTTAGGGACTCTATCTCTTAAGTAAGGAAGATAGAGGCTTTTCCATGCTGCCCAAAGATGTTGTAAATTTTGTTGGTCTTTTCTCCATAGCCTTTGCAGATTTTTAGCCGTTAGAGTTGTTTCCTCTAAGGGTTTATCTAGGTCTAAGGTGAAATTTCTGAGTTTAGCATGCATAAAGTGTGCTGGGGTCAGCGTCATCTGTTCCGCCTCGTCTGGTGCTGGACAGAGGGGACGTTCATTCATCATCACTTGTATATTTTTAAGCGCAGCTTGAAAATTGTGACGATGATGTGAATGTGGCCCCATGACACGTTCGAATGCTTGCTTATATACTCCTATTAGCCTTTCATATGTGGCACTGTACCAAGGAGCTTTGGGTGGCGTGAAATGCCACATGATCCCTTTTTGTAGGAGTTTATCCTTTATGGTGCTGTCAGACGTTATTGCTTCCCAGAACTGTGGCAAATTTGTTGCTATCAGTTTGAACTGGGCCACGCAGTCTGACAGGATTGTTTTGGGTGTTCCGCAATCAGCAAAGAACGTTTGGAAAGCTACCCATATTTCTCCTGTGGTCAATGACGACAGAGATAGAAAATATACGGCTCTGGTGGATAGACATGTGAAGATTAATATCCATTTTTTGTAAACCGTAGTGGTTGGTGTTGCTAGTGCCTTCTTTTTTGGTAGATATTTGTCAAATACTGAGTCTGGACCAAATACATCCACTCCCATGTAGGTGAATGGATGCGTGAAAGGCACTAGTCTGAAGTCCGGCATTCCTGAGTGTGTTGGTTGTGCATTTATCTAACCTTTTGCATATAAGGCATGATTTTTTGAGAATACTTGGTAGTATTCTCATTGCCTTTGGTGTAAAATATGTTCTACGAAATGTTGCCATCGTAAACTTTATGCCAGTATGACTATTTAATGTATGTACATTTAATAGTATTAATTTTGTTAGGTGGGACTTCGGATGTAACAGTACTGGAGATAGTATATCTTCAGTAAATGGTGTTATTGGTGTGTAATTCCAAAGTCTTAACAGTCCTGATTCGTCTATGACAATGTGGGATTTTTCATATGCTACATATTCTGGTGCATTATATATTGATAATGCTTTGAATATATCAGAGAAGTGCTTTCTATGATCTGCATATATGAAGCATAATAGTGCAAATTGGTAATTGTTTGGTAATATTGCCCATGGTGAAATCGACCTATTTCTGTTAAGTTGTTTTCTTGAAAACTTTCTTATTGCTGTTAGGCAATGGTAGAAGGTTCTCTTAAGACTGATTAGAGTGTTGAAATTTTCTATGTTTATATTGAACGGTGTTTTAGTTGGTTCGTGTATGAATGTTTCATACGGTATTGTGCTTTGAGAGAGTCAATTTGATTTAGATGATAAATCCAGGATTTGCTGCGAATTATCTTGGATTTCTTGTTGGTTAAGTTCTGAATCGTTTTGATTCAGTTCTTGTTCTGTTTGTGTAGTGAATATTTTAACTTCACAAACATGGTTGATTGTGTTGAACTTAAATTTTGGTATTTTTATTTTTCTAGATTTAAGTTGTCTATTAAGTTTGGCAGGTCTGTGACTGTCAAACGTTTTGTCGTAGTCTTGTGGTAACAGTTCCGAAAGTTTTTCGGAAGTGTTTAATGACTCTCTCAAAGTAGAGAAAACTGGTATAGTTTGCTCTTCTTCTGTTGTGTCAGGTAATGACTGGATTATGTGTAGGTCAGTTACTGGCCAAGTATCAGGACTGTTATTAAGCCATTCAGGAGCTGACCACCAGTTCATATGGAAGATGTCTTCCACCATTGCTCCTCTTGAGCCTATGTCTGCTGGATTTTCTGCTGACGGAACGTATCGAAATTGTAGATTTTCTACTTTTTTAATTTCGATAACTATGTTCAATACAAACTGGGTCAGTACTCTGCGTTCTAACAACCATGTTAGAATGCATTTACTGTCTGACCATAGATATGTTGGGCTATTACCTAAGTCGAGTGGTTTACGTAAGTTGTTCACCGCTCTTGCTCAAATGAGTGCTGCTAACAATTCTAATTTGGGAATTGTTACAGTTTTCATTGGGGCAATTCTTGATTTTCCTAAGACGAATCTGACTGCATTCTTGTTTGTTTCAGGATTAGTGAAACGTAAGAATGCTGCTATGGCAAAAGCTGTTTTTGAGGCATCTACAAAGATATGTAATTGGCATTTACTCGGGTCGTAAGTCCCTGGGTAAATTTGCCTTGGTAGAACATAGTTTATGCATTTTCCTAGATCCTTTACCAGTTGCGTCGGTATTGTTTGTAGTGACTGTGGTAGAGGTTTGTCCCATTTAAAGTTTTCATTCTAGAGTTGTTTGATGAAAGCTCTGGATGGAATGAATGCCTGTGTGAACCAACCATGGGGATCAAAATATTGGGAAATGGCTCTTAAAAAGATTTGTTTTGACAAAATTCACAGCTATTAGAACTTTAATCTTCAATGAGTGATTAGGTTCTACTCTTTTTGAAACAACCCCAATGCAAAGTCCCTTTTTGGGTACGCACTTTGTTGTATTGCATTTGTTTTTACACCTGTTACCATTTTTTATTGCATGTAACTATTTTTATATTTGTATTTTATATTTTTTGAGTCTTTACTCTCTATTTAATTTGTTACAATATTTTTATTTATTTGCTTAATTTTTGTTGTTTGTTAAATTTTGTTCAGTTTTGTAATAACCAATTTGGGGGAGGTGTTGATAAACCTGCTCAGTAATCGATATTTAGTTATCACCATTTTTGTTCTGTTTACTCAGATGTCATTATCTATCAATATGTTAAATGTAATATGTTATGGTATAAAAGAGATTTGTTTGGAAGGTTTTAGACCATACTTTACATGTTACACTATACACAAAATACCAATACCAGAAAAGTATCTGTGGAATACCTTGTTGTGAGAGATACTCACACAATAAGTTCTTCTACAAAGTTTGCATGTTCTGCCACTTCATACTGTAAAGTATGGGAGAGCCAAATCCTTGTCAAACACTGGTTATTTTGTAGCCTGTTTTGTGAGTTTATATAGTGGATTTGGCACACACACACAGACATACATATGTACATTTAGATATGTATATGTGTTATAGAAAGTACGTTATTTCTTACTCATTGCTATGGATATTTTACTGGTCCGAGACATCGCCAAGATCTTTATCTATTATATTGTCATTGGCCGAACGTTGTATCTTACTTGCCTGTATCTGCAAGTAAGAACGTACAAACAAACAAATTATGTATGTATGATTTTGGTTGTACTCGATAAGAGATTACGTCGGGCGTATGAGATATACATATTCCCCACAGTATCAATATCTTCGTAATATTTTAAAGTAATCAATTTATTATCTACTAACTATTGTGGACCTCAACTTTTAAGAGACTTTATAAAATGTTTCAAACACAAAGAATAATTTAAACACTTTAATAAAATAATAATTTGTACAATACAAGTACATAGAATAATATTTCAAACACTGGTAATCAGGTTAAGTATTGGGATAAATCCTTAGACTGTACAAAGACTGTCTATTACAAAAAGTACACTAAAATTGTGTCTTACACTGAACATCGTTTACTTCATAACCAGGGTTTATATACCATTTAGAGCACGTAAACATACATGATGAATAGACTAAGTGAAGTAGGGACTTGTTATTATAGGGATATGCTTTATACATTAAATGTACTCTCACACTTGGTTTAGAGGCACTCGAGAAATCAATTTAAACACAGTTATACCATAAATGAAAACAAGAAACTTGAAAAGTAAGATCATGTATTATCTACCACACGAGGTTGAACAATGTATAAACAAGATGAATAAAGTACAAATCATCATCAATATAGATCACAGATAAAAACATGGAGAACAAAGAACTTGGTTAGTAGAAATATCTCAACTGTGAACTCTTAGATGGCGCTGTACACAGTGGTATCTAACAATATGCTAACTCGCAATATAATCAAGGGACCAGCGTATTTGGGTTGCTGAATATTAAAACAATATTCACATATTCTCATAATATTCTGTGCGGGTATTTTAAATTGTTTTGAAGGTATTGTAATGGAACTTTGTTTACAGGACCAAGTACCTGAATTACTGGTACAAAAACATTGTTGACAAATATGTTCATCATATTTAGAAAATAGATGAAAATATATGTAACATAATGATCATTCTTTGTTGTTTGAATTTGGTATTCAACATGGATGCACCTAAATAATTTGAGTCCTGTTAATTTTTTGTTGTTATTTCGTTCCGAAAACTTTTTTCTTCTAAATAACCAGCAGTTTCTTTGTTCTTTTTTTTCTAGAACTACTGAACCAATTTTATCAAGCAGCTCCAATTTGAAAGGGTTTCAAGGGTGGATGTGAAAAATCTAATTTTAAAAAAAGTGGAAGAGTGGAACTGAGGGTGGAAAAATAAAAGTTGCTGCCTGTATGCTGAAGATTTATAGGTAAGAAACTTATTCTTAGATAAACAACCTGTTTTCAGTGATGTAGCTCTAAGGTGTTTTTTTGGTAGGGGGAAAAGAAGAGGGCCAAATATAATTTAAAAAAAAAAAGGTTGGAGAAGTAGAAATGCTTACGCTTATGTTTATTATTAAAAATTTTTGACATTGAGCGTGGGAGTTGAGCATTTTCACATAGCAACTCTTTATGCTCAAGTCATGCTCACAGTCTAATATGTAAAAAGTTTCCTAAAGTGAACCACTGTGTTTGGTTTACACTGTTTCTCTTGATCTATTCCTTTAAAAGTTAAAATTTCCCAGCATCACAGAATACAGACTAGAGATTAGAGAATTGAGAAGTAAGTTTAAACCCTCCTTTATTGTTGGCTGCAAACTTTTTTTTAAGTAAGAGAGAAAGAAGAAAAAAGAATCTAATTAATAAGAATTAAGGGGAGAAGTGGAAATAAGGGGGAAAAATGTAAATGTCCTCACTTCACAGTTATAGGATTTATGCGTAATGATTGGCTAAACATTGTTGTTTTTCAGTAACATTGTTATTTGAAATGTCAAAAAAAAGAGGAATTAAAAAGTCTAAGAGGGGCTATTCGACTAATGTTGATCATGGGTACTATTCTTCAATGTTTCTTTCTGCAATTGAAAGCACTTAAGTAACTTTTTCCCTATGCTTAAATACTAAAACCACCTATAAAACATCACTCCAGGGTTTTTTTTTTTTTTTCACTTAGGAATCAACCCAAGAATATGGCATATGGGCCAATAAAAAGTGAAATAATCCTGAACTAGATTTAATAGCCCCCCTAAAATTTTATAGGTCCACTATTTTTTGACATGAAACACAGCTATTGCTTTAATTTTTTTAATAAGGCAATGTCACGTACAGTCACAACTGAAATTTTTATCTCATTGGGTGGCTAAAACACATAAAAAGCATAGTGAATATTCAAATTTTTAGTCATAATTATCTTCAAACAAGCAACAGCTACTTATTTGACATAAGCGAAATTTTAGAGGAGGCTTCAACAAATAAAATATGCCAAAGATTAAGAAATTTGAGCCCTAAGAAGCTGAAAGAATTGAAAAAGAACATTAAATTGTGCCTCAAATTGATGTTCATTAGTTGTTTACAGGGTTAAGTACACTGATAACACCAAATCATTTTCTTGACTTCTAAGGACTCGAATTATTGTTATTTGGCTTGTTCCTTGAAGCTTCCTCTATAATTTTACTGATGTCAAACAAGTATATATCTCTTCTTTTATGACAATTAGGATCAAAAATTCCTATATTTTCATGTTTTTCAATGTTTTTCATGAATATTAAGCCACCCAATAAGATTACTCATGATAATTGTAACATGAAGAACATTGCTTTATAGAGCGAAAGAGAAAAGGAGAATCTGATTTAAAAAAAAAAATTATTGTAAAAATAAACCTGAAACTGTAATGTAGTGGATGAATGCAATAGGGAAATCTCATGATGCCATCATGGCAATAGAAAATTAAATTCTATCAATAGAAACAAAAGTGGTTTAATTTGTTCTGCTTTGGTAATGGTACATCAGAAAATTGAAATAGTGGTTAACTTTGTTGATGGTACTTTCATCTTATTTTGTTTCTGTTAAAACAATAGTAATATAAAAAATTTTGTAACGTTTTAATAATGTTATTTCAATATGACCAACATGTAGTATTGTTCCAATAACGTTACAAGTAAAAATGTTGTTAATTGTAGTTACTTGAATAATTTCTGATTGAGGCACCTTACCTCTGTAAAAAATGAGAAAACTATGTGCGGATTTTCATGGAAAATCTAATACTGAAAAACCTTAAAAAAAATTTTTTTGCATGTTCTACTTGCCAAATAGACTTCCCCTAAATTGTAAAACCCCTCCCACAGATAAACCCTAGAAATTATACCTGAACATAAATGAAATTTTCACTTTTTTAAAGGGCCCATAAATTTTTTCTCCTCTTTGCCCAAATTTTCTCTCTTTGGCCCTGTCTGTTCTAAGAAATAAAAAACTAAAAAATGGAACGATATCAGAATTTTTTAATGTTTTGGTTTTTGACCTACCTGATCTTTTGAAAGGTAGTTTTCTGTTTTTTATTTCCTAGAGTTGCATTGTCACTTGTCAGTTCTGGGAAGTGAAAACTCAGAAACTGGGAACCATATAGAAAGTTTTCCCTTGAAGTTTTGGTTTTTAGACCTGACATTTCGAAGGTTAATTCTCAGTTCTGAAGTGTTAGTCAATTCTAAGAAGTTAAAACTCCAAAAACTGTGAGCTGTAATGAAGTTTGAAAGTTTTACCTGAATGTTTTATTTCTGGACTGGATCACTTGGAAGTTAGTTCTTAGTTCTTCATTTGATAGTACTGTAAGTTCTGAGAAGTGGAAACTCAGAAACTGGTAACTGTATCAAAAGTTTTTACTGAACATTTCTGCTTTAAACCTGATCTTTTGAAAGTTAGTTTGCAATTCTCTTTAAGGATTATACCAGCTTTGAGAAGTGAAAACTCATAATTAAGAATACTAGAATAGTAACACAGTTTCTTCCTAAACAATTTTACTTTGGACAGGTTCTTTGCAAAAAAAAAACTGAAGCATATTTAATATATCAGACTGTTTTGAAGGGGGACTCACTTTTAAAAAAATTATCAAGTAAAAACAAGTATTTTAATTTATACTTGAAAAAAGTTTCCTTCTCCCAGATTTTTGGAGGTGGGAGCAACTGACCACCTCCATTAAACATAGGTACATTTTATATGATTAATTACACTAATTATAATGACCACTGACAGGGGACAATAACCAGCCAAACGTGATAATGGATGACCACAAATTCATGTCCTTGGCGCTAGAGCTGGGTGAAAAAGGCTTGGGCTCAGTGGCTCCGAATCCATCTGTTGGTTGTGTCATCGTCTGCAATGGTAAAGTTATTGCCCAAGGTTATACCAGTGTTGGAGGACGTCCTCATGGTGAGATCATTGCACTACAAAATGCTACAGAGCCTGTTGCTGGTGCCACCATGTATGTGACATTAGAGCCATGTTGCCACCAAGGGGTTACAGGTCCATGCACATCAGCCATCATTGATGCAGGCATCAAGCGTGTGGTAATTGCAACGATAGATCCAAATGAGAAAGTATCTGGTAGAGGAGTAAAGTTGCTGCAAAATGCTGGCATCAATGTCAGTTGTGGGCTCTTACGAGAACAGGCAGATGAACAGAATATTGGCTTCTTCTACACAAAACTGTATCAACGACCATACATTGCATGTAAAGTGGCCACCACATTGGATGGTAAGATTGCAACGAGTGTGTATCAGAGTAAGTGGATCACCAGCAAACAGACACGTACGTGGGTTCACCAGCTGAGAGCCAGCTATGATTCCATAATGATTGGCAGCAAGACATTGATATGCGATGATCCGAGGCTGACATGTCATCTTGCTCCTGGCTTGAAAACAAAGTCACCAGTTCGACTGATTGTTGACAGTGGGGGACAACTGAACAAAGAGCACAGGATTGCAAAAACAGCTAAACAATTCAAAACATGGGTCATCACAAATAAAAAGGTGGATAAACCAATAAAACACATCAACTACTTACTGGTGAAGTCAAATGACAAAGGGAAAGTGTGCTTGGAGGACATGGTGACAAAATTGGCAATAACTGTACGAACAACAAGAGTCTTGCTTGAGGGAGGAGGTGAACTCATAACACAGTTCTTAAAGCATAATTTAATTGATAGACTGGTAATATGCCGAAGTGGTAAGATTTTGGGCAATGATGGAATTCCATTTGTTGGGGCTTTAGGAGTTCACGATATGGTTGAGTGCCAAAAATTCAAAAAATACAAAATACTTGAATTTGATGATGATGTGGTGGAAATCTGGGATAAAATATAGAGCCTATAAGAATGGCACAAACTCCAACAAGTGTGCTTTCAATGAAACTGAAATGTTAAAGATATATCTTTGTTCTTGTCCAAGATATCAAGTAAGCATTCACATCAAATTTAGTAATACTATAGTATTAATATTAATTATATACATTCAAGTGAAAAAAATATAGAACAGTATTTTAGTAAATTTTGATTTATTTTATTTCAAACTTAATATTGTAATGCATTAATTAATATTATACACTTACATCAGAGTTTTAGAATCATCATTCCTCAACCCTCAGGGGCTCCAAAAGGTACTAAATTTTGAATTCACTCATTGTAACATGAAATACATCATTGGGTATATTTTGGGGGTGCTGATCTCAAATTTGACATTTATTTCTTCATTTAAACCATTCTCGGACCCTCAGGTGCTTTAAAAAAATACCAAATTTTGAATTTTCATCTTTCATTGTGTTCTAAATCACAGCATGTGTTTTCCGAGGTTTCCTAATTTCCTGTCGGCAGTTGGGGAGTGAGGGGTCGGAGGGATTTCCCCATAGTTCACAAGGAGAGACAATGTCATTGGAGGTTCAAGAATTTTTCTTTCAACTTTTTCACATTTTGAGAATATGTTTTCAATACAAATGGTTTGATAATAAAGTTTCACTTCCACCATGTGTCCTAGGACACACTCATTTTCTTTTTACCTGTTATTTCCATCAGATTTTTATCGATATGTTTATATCACTGAACTCTATGGTTATCATATCCACTATAAAGTGGTGTTTCAACTGAATAAAATTACACTAAAAAGAACGAAATAAAATAAATAAAAATAATAGGGGATTCATATGAGTCACATTGGCACTATCCAGCTATTGAATCAAACATACCACCTCCTCTTGCAACAAACTCCTAGACACCAATATTACCACTCAGGCAAGAAATATTAAAAACAGAGAAAGGTGAGTGGATATTGGATAATATAATTTCTTCTATTGGAAAATAAGTAAGTGAAGCAAAGCTAGAAGATCATTCTGAAATGTTTCGGCGAAATTTGGCACATAAAATCAGAAATAATCAAAGAATTCATCCGGAAAAATTAATCAATGTTGTCTTGGAGACGGAATTGAGTATCCTCTTTGACTATACATAGTACTGGACCAGTAAAGCTCCACAAGACCAAAGTACTTTTTAATGTTAAGACATGCCGGCGAAAAATTAGGCAACCCTAGTGTACCTTCTACGTATTTTCAACATTTTACCTGAGCACACCAATTTAGTATATATTTGATATAAACATCCCTTAAATTCATAAGGATAGCGTACATAAAGCAAAGTATGTCAAAAGCTACGCTCTGGTTGCCTATGTTTTGCTCCATTTAGATCTAAGTAACTGATTTTTTTGAATTTTTTTTGTAAGAAACAATAAAAAAATGCTTCCAGAGAAAACAGCCGCTATATTGGGGACATGATTTAATGTGAAACGCTACAAAAATTATCGTAATGAAGTTTGCTCAAATTTACTTGTGCTGTATGGACACTCGTCAATTTCTTACGTCTTATTGTGCAAATTATACCGTGCATGTAAGCTTGAGATAAAACTTGTGCACAAAGACGACCCTTTAAAGAAATTCAATCTAAGCGCTTAAAAAATTAAAGGAAAAAAGTAACCAAAATTTGGTCGAAATCGAAGGGTACTGCTTCGAGATAGATCTTCAAACGCAGATAACCGATAAGAGTAAAAAAACGCGCGACATAACATTATAACAAATGGAACAGTCCTAGAGAAAATGTCTGCAGAGTATAGAACAATTAGTGGCGATAAATTCAAAAATGAAATTTAGTGTCGAGTTATTTTAATAAAAATAAACAATTAGTATCGATTGATAGAAAATAATCTTAAAAATAGAGAATTATAAATACAATTATTGTTTTCATCAAAACCTAACAACACAAAACAGGAAGAGAAAAATGTGCATGCGTACATTCGTTATATAAAAAAATTAGCTAAAAAAAGATCATATTTATAATAATAATAATAATACTTGTAAGAATCAATTTTTGTCAAGTAGTAACAAATAACTTTTAGTAGGTACCACAATACTTGATCCAGCTGCCTTCAAGTATATTTAGGAATTTTTCAGGTAAAATTTCACTAAGCAATAACAACAAAGTTAATGAGATAATATGGCGAAAACGTTGCGTAAAAAATATTCATTAAAAAAAAATGAAAAGAAAATAGAATAAAAATTAAGTAATCACGTCACAAGAAGATGAAAACAAATACACAATATGAGGTACATTCTCAAAGGTGTTTAACAGACAGGAATGGAAGTTGAAAATATTATGATATAATATGAGGGTAAAACGAAGAAAACACAGAAAATGGAAGACACACAAATTCACAACACTAGAAGGGAATGAAAATGAAATAGCTAGTTCTTTACGGTTTTTATGACACAAACAAGTTCGTTGAAAATGATCGAAAATCAAATACTAGCATTATGAGTCGCATTCGGAACAATGGAGAAATTAGAGGTGGGTACGAAAAGCACACATTCCGAATGCAGTCGAGAGAAAAAAGTTGTTTATTTGGAAAAAGGATGAACACCATTCCTATTTTTTTAAAATAGCGGCGCACAAACACCTCTGGATCTTACAATCTTAAGTATTAACGGAGTATACGGTGAAGATAGTCGAAAGACACACAAAAATCAGATGATAATAGATTCTACGTAGTTGGCTGGCAGCAAACCACATTGCCCAGTTCGCTGAACCACGCCGGACATCCATCCATTGTGTATGTGAACGCAGTTGAGAATTATGTCTCCGTCTAAGAAAGATACTTCGTCTGATTCACGAGCACTGTAGTCGTACATGGCTCTGTATACGTTCTGAAGCATTAACGTTTACAATCGAGATATAATTTTTCGAAAACTGTGAATGGTAAGCTAAAGGACACTCAAAAAGTATCGGATCTCGTAAATTTTCATTTATGACAAATAATAAGAATGGAAGTTCTAATCATTCAATGCAGAATTTTGGCTACTTCGTAGAGTAATGTATCGTTAAATTTACATAAACGAAATAAATTTAGATGTTTTAATAGGCCAATAAAACCACAATTTTAGAACAAAATGACACCGTCCATAATATTGTTATTTCGAAATAGATTTTCTAATTTTCTACGTTCATTGAGAAAACTATTTCAGTCATGCTCGTAATATGTACGAGGGATCGTACAAAAAGGAAATTCACTAATCTTGCTACGGGCAAACTATTATTCATAAAATTGGATGAAATTTGGAGCGAAGTTTGATGCACCTTTTACGACATCACTGTCTAAATCTCAAAGCATTAGGAAGAGCAGAACTGAAATAATGTACTCCTAGTATCAATATCAAAGATATATTCCAGTAAGACTAAGACCTTAACGTCCAATTTAAATTTTACTCAAGGATTTGACGCACCTGACCCACCACTAAAAATTATAAAAAAAAAACCCTCAAAATTTCTCCCTTAATAATAATATGTTCACTAAAATTAAAAATTTTTTTTATATTTATTTGAAATAGAAATATTATACCAATTCGGGGCCCAGGTAATGGATAAAACTTGTCTTCATATTTCCAATAATCTATTCTTCTTCTTCTTCTTCTCTTCTTCCAAATTATTCCCAGGCTATACTATATTTCTTCACTTTTTTCTTCATTTCATGTTCTCACAAAATCTGTTCATCTTCTTATCTTTTCATGCTCTCTCTTTCCGACACACATTTCTTCTTCTCATGTCATTTCTTCTCTTAATATAATTTATTCTTCTTTTTCCCTCTACCTTTCTCCTTCCTCTTACCTCACTTAATAACAAGTACCCTGGTTCTATTTTTTCTGTTACATTACATTATTATATACGAATTATTCTCTGTATTTTGTTTTCCCTACTACTAATTTTCTCTCATCACTGGTTGCTGTTGTTAATCAACCCACTTAAAATTTTTTTTCCTTTACTCTTAGTGTCGTTTTTGCTCTCGAACACCCAGGACTTATTACTATTATTTTGTGATTCTTTTATTTTAATACTTGGCTCTATTTATTTAAAATATGTTGAGTTTTTTCATCTGGTATAGGCCATTTTTGGTAGTGTTAGCCCTGGTATGAAGATATAATCTGTATAGCAATGTGTGAGCTCTGGAATACAAATAGCCTAGGTTTATAGGTATCTAATTTCACCCAGGTATGGTCTAAAATACGAGTTCACGAGGATCATGGCAGGCTATTCAGGTTGGACAGTGGTATTTTTTAATGCTGCTGTCCAGTGTAGGTGATTTGGTCTTGGTTCATGGACTTATGGTAAGTGTTTGATTTGAAGCACTGTAGGTATTGTTTTGGCAATTGGGTTTTACTGCCCCCCGTTGCATACCACAGATTCAATTTTTCACATCAGAAATTGTCTCAGGAAAATAAATTTGGATGAAATTATGGGTAGTGTACAATGATCTGATATTAGTATTAAGTAATCTCATGTATTATTTTTAATTATGAATAATGTAACCTGTAGAATACCTTGTTGTGAGAGATATTCACACGTAGAAGGTAATCTACAGCAATGCGTGTTCTGCCACTTCATACATTGTAAGTATGGGAGAGCCAAATCCAAGGCAAACACTGGTGATTTTGTAGCCTGTTTTTTTGAGTTTATATAGTGGATTTGGCGCACACACACAGACACACATATGTACATTTACATATGTATGTGTGTTGTAGAAAGTACGTCATTTCTTATTCATTGTTATGGCAATTGATAAGAAATGACATAATATGTTCATGTACTGGTCCGAGACATTGCCGAGATCTTTATCTATTATATTGTCATCCGCCTGAACATTGTATCTTACTTGCCTATATCTGCAAGTAAGAACATACAAACAAACAAAGTATGTATGTATGATTTTGGTTGTAATGTATTTGATAAGAAATGAAGTCGTGCGTACGAGATGTATAGTCCCCACACCAAGTCTCCCACTGCAATTCAACCATCTCTGCATTTATTTTCAAAAAACCTCGTCATTTATTTTAAAAAATGTATAAAACTTTTAATTTTAAATTAACTTGTTCAATTTTCATTTTCAAACTTTTTTAAATAATCTGCTTGACAAGTAAGAGGATTCATATATGAGAAGGAAATATTTTAAAAAAATCCCAAGGTGTGACTTTTAGGGAGCTCATAAAATAAAATAAAAATTTTAATTTACACTTAGGTAGCAAAAAACAAAAACCCCGTAGAGGAAATTCTATGGCCGGCTCTGATCTATACACTATACATAATCTTGTGGAACTTTTTTACCCAAGACAATGTCTGTTAAGAGAAATTTAATCGTCTGTGTGATTGGGAGCTGAAAATTGGATGGCAAGGTCATGGTGAAATGCAACTATGTATTTTTGATACTACGTGAGACTAGTTCTATTCTTCCAAATGGTTCGAGATTTACATAATGATATCACATAAGGTACACCAAACTTCCCTCCATATTTCATCCAGTTTCATGAAATAGTTTTTTCATACCACGATTTCTGACCTTACTTTTTGGATGACTTCGTAGCTATGAAAAAAAAAAAAATTAAGAACATGAAAACATAGGATAATTTACAGCTTTTTTTACGAAATAAAAAACAACTGTCTTTTCTGACTGTTTATTCCTGTTCTCTTGTAGTATGATGTACATATCTTTTATTTTGAAGTACTATGAAAAATAGTTACATCGATCTATACACATGATATACGTTTCTTCAAGGGCAGGGGATTCACAAGTTCTCGATGGTCTTTTCTGACCTCCCACAACAAAAAATTACGAAAACATAAAAATACACAATTTTTCAAGTCGAGCCTCTTTCTCTTGGCTAAAGGGGAGTTCAAACCCTAAGGACACCCTTAATATACGCCCGTAGATCTTGATATTCTATATTTTAAGATTTGTGATCTGACTTAACCACTGCTAAGAACAAGTACGGAGGAGTGAGGACGAACCCAGAAGCTGTCGAATAACGCGGGTAAGAGGATGACTACGGCTAATTCTAATGACCTAAAACTGCTAGGAAAATCGAATAGACTGTTGTGAGTACCATCAACTGCAACTTGCCCAAAAAGGTTACCAGTAGTACCCATTGTTTTTTGATCACCAAGAATTGCTAAACAAGCTACAGAAATATCAAGAAACAACGATTCCTATAAACCATGGGGTAAGAAGTAAAAAAATAAATAAATAAATAAGTTTAGGTAAAAAACGAATTTGAAAAAAATACTTTTATTTATTTTTGGCTTTTGCTTCATGCGAAATAAACATTATTTAGTTGCGAAAGGTTGGCTGCAGTAATGGTATTATATTTTAAAATCGCAGCAGTGAGTAGCACAAAAGCTAATTTAAAAAAAAGAAGATTCAACAGAACTCAAGAATAAACCAACTAACTGACGTTCATAATGACACTATATAATATTATTGTAGGTATTCTTCCATTCTGGGCAATAGAACCGTCGATTAGTGGAATACCTACTTCTATTGCCACAAAAAGTTGGCAACCATATTCACTCAGCCACGTCGCCGATAAATGGTGGCGAGAGTTGAGGCCGATATGCACAATTCAGAAGCCATATCACCTTCTCCCAGGATAATGAAGCGCAATACGATTTCGATGAATAGCAGAACACAAATAGGCTAGTTTTTTTTCGCCAGATGGTGCGAAAGAAGTGGGGATGCCTCCTCCATTCATCACCACTCAACCTACATTTGCCACTCTATCTTACCAGCGCTCAACATCCTCAACATTTAGAGTGGCGCTTAGAGGAACTACATACTGGAAAAATATGTTTCCCAGAACGATTCTCTTCAAAGAAACCGCAAAAAGCAGAGTGTAAGTAAGATAATATAGCAAGAATTTAATCAACAGGAATTCATTTTTTAACGAGTTGCTCATTTTACTGAATTTATGTTAAAATTCAGCATAACGTGGTTAATAAATATAAACCATTACTAGATTATTGGATTTCAGTTAGAAAGTTATGACATGAAAAGTACAAACAGAGGGGTGTGTAAACTTGTAAAGGGTAGATAGTAGAAAATTTTTACAGAAAATTGTAACATAGTTTGATAGAACAAAATTATAGCCGTAGCAACTTCAACAAAAAAAGTTTTCTAAATGTTTAACACACATAATGAAAGCAATTCAAACAGTTCAAAAAGCATTTTGCATAATATTGTTCAAATGTGATCATAAAATAATTGTTGGCAATAGTAAACTGAGAACATAATCAACTTAATGAAAATGTTGAAAATAATTTTAATCATACTATTACACGGGCATTCCTTAGTGGCTTTAACTAACCATCAGAGTACAGAACACAAATTCAAACCATACTTACGCCCGATTTCATCACTTCTTGTTTCGGTGGAGGCATCATTCGATTGTCATGGTAGGAAGTAGGCTGCGAATTTGGTGGGTGAGTAAGTGAACCATAAAAATCATTTACGGGGTCGAGATCAGCGATAGAGCCAACAGATCGTCCAGAATTTGCGTTCACTGATAAAACAAGAAAAAGTAATCACACATGTTAAATATGGCACAATGTTTTGCACGATCATCCACAATGTCAAGCATAATAATCGATTAGCTAATTAAATTCAAACAAAACTAAAAATAAAATAATTCAAAAAAATACTAAATTTGAAAACGAGCTAAAAACAACGTTAACATAGTGAAAGAATTTGCTCAAAGAATAAGTTCTCATTGATTGTTAAATGTTAAATTGGAAGTAAAATCCTTGTTTCTAGGCCGAGAGCGATCCCCTCAAAATTAAATAGTTTTAGGCTCTGACTATACAGACATCTGGCAACAGTTAGTCAGCATAATCAAATCAATGAAAATGGTTCTAATTGGCTTCATAAAACGGAAAACTCGCCGACACTTACTCGTTAAAATTGAATCATTTTGATTTTGACCGATGAAGGGTTCATTAAACGGAGGCCGACATCCGTTGCTATTTATCTGCAGCCTATAGTCTGTTCCAAAAGAGAAGATAATTTTTTCTGAAGGGACAACAAAGAGGCAGCCTCGAATGAACGTAATGGAAGTTATTTATTAAATAATAACCACCCTTGGTGGCACAGCTTCGCTTGGCTCAATCATGGGAACAGGAGTAGGGGGTAATTTTATCAATAATTCTATTGTTTCTTTTTTCATTTTTATTTTTGTATCAATAAGTATAAAATTACATTGTATATGATTTTATGCAAATTCAAGCTGAAATTAAGGTATTTGCAGTATACTGATGGCAATAATTTTTTTTTTTAAGATTTATTCGGACATCATTCCTATTTCCATTTATATTCAAATTTTTAAAGAAAAAAATTTAATTATCTGAAGTATTCATAATTTAAACTAAAATCAAATTAAGGTACCAACTATCACCTCTTCAACTTCAACCAACAGGGAATGCTGGTCTTACAGCTTACCTCAATGATCGCCGATTCAGAGCGTCCTCCACTTTCACCCAAAATTCCAAAGAATAAAAAATCACTTTACGAAAATACTACCAATTGCAGAGAAGTTATTGACATCAAATTCTATCCAAGTTTCTTTAATTTGAAAAGAAATACCACACTTAAACTACAGGGGTGCATTATATAATTCTCAGACAACTTCTTGTTTCACTATGGTAGAGATGAAATAATTACGTTGTCAGAGTGAGATTACTCTGGTTAGTTTCTGAATGCACTTAGGTAACTTTTCTTCATAAATAAAATAAAAAAATGATAACGACTATCAACTAATCAAAGCGAACAAATGAAACACCAACCACATCTACTAAGTCTTGGGCAGGTAGATTTAGAAGACATCTGGATGTCATACAAACATGGTTATGGAATGGTTCAGAGTGACTCCACACAGACCACTCTGGGATTACAGAATGGTTGATTGACATTTGGGTGTCCTCTGGGCGTCTTCCAAATAATTTACAGAACACGTTCCGGAATTGCAAAAAAATAAACAGAAAAACTAGCGTAGCAAACCTTGCTAAAAAAAGTAGATTTTTGAAAAAAAGAATTATGAAAGTTTATATGCGTTAATGGTATGTTATGATTGTCTGAAATTCGTTAGCTGCTGACAAAATATTAGACAACATGAAATTTAAAAGCATTATTTTTTTAAATGAAAAATTAATTATGACGAATGATAAAGTATGGCAAATAATCATATAATTTCAAATAAAACCAAAGAAATATAATAAAAATAAGAAAACATAAACACTTGGTTGATTTTTGTAAGAAGAAAAGTTCATGAAAATTAGAAAATATCACTGCCACGCATCAACCACGGTAAGTGTGTATTTTCCAAAAGTGTCAAATTTTGTAATGGTAGCCATTCAAAAACTAGACGACCGATTTCTCTCAAATTCAAAATCAAACTAGTCCCTAATAGTCTCCAACTGCCATAAAAATTTCAAGCAAAAATCTTTTAATTTACAGGAGTTATCGTGATGACAACATGGTGGGTTTGCAACTCTTTGAGAACCTTTTCTTCTGAAACTAGAAAATGAATTTCAAAAATTTCAACACGAATGTGTAGCCTATGAAAGCTTCTAACACTAATCCAAGTTTCATTACCATAGATCAAACAGCGGAGGCTCCACAGACTCTCAAAAAGTGCCAAAATGAGCAAAAAGTGGAAATATATATGTATCAATATATATTGTGTACATAAGAATTTGAGGGACTTATATTTTTGTGATCTACGACAGAGGATCAGCCCTTTTCCAGATCCCGCCATTTTTCTGAATGCAATAGTTTTCCTTTGGAAAATACACTAAAAAAAGAGGAAAAAACTCTAACGTAGCTGCAATTCCATTAGAAAATGTAGGTTTTCAAAAAATGTAAAATTAGGTATTCAGTAAAAAGTTATTGATAGATTGTAACAAATATTTGTTCCGCATTATATTTCTATTGGTCCAAAATTAGGCATTTAATAAGTAAATGGTTGGAGCCCTGTTGGCATGTATTAGCTCTAGAATTACCACAGCTGTAACATGGTACGATCTAGGGAACCATAACTGATTTAATGAGCTTTTTGCAGTTTCACCATACGGGACAACTTGCACTTAAGACATGCATGGCTTAATCTTTGAGACAAGCATATGATTACTGGCAGGATCAAGCAGAGAACTTTCAAACAACAGCCCGCTAAAAACAAAAATAGTGTCACCAGAAGTACCATGCCACCAATCCACACTAAAATTTATATCAAGTTATAATATTTGTTATGAATTTCCTAGCTATTGATCAAAAATTGATAGTTTTATAACAAAAGCAAAAACAAAAATAGTTATACCAGAAATAATGTATGGCCAATCTGAACCAAAATTTACAGCAAGTTATATCAAAGTGAATATTTGTTTCAAATTGCTTAGCTATTGGTCTAAAATTGAAAATTTTATATACAAAACAAAAATGAAAATAGCTGTACTGGAAGCACGGTATGATCAATCTATAACAAAATCAATAGGTCAGGTCCTTGGCTTAGTACTAATGTTTGTTCCAAATTTTGTCACTACCTGATAAAAATTGGGACTTGTACCATGGTAAAAAGAAATTGGCTTTTATTTATATGAATTTGAGTTATGAAACAAAAAATGTACTTCACCTTACCCAAAATCATTCCATGACACCAAGATTAATAAGCAAATTTTTAATAAAAAATATGCTTAAAAAAAGCTTTATCGTAAGTACTGTGAGGTCTATCTGGACCTAAAATTGGTAGCATACTACAATAAATTACAATAAATATTTGTTTCAAATTACATATGGTTTCAAAATTTCACATTTTGTAACTAATATAAAGACAAAAACAGCGATACTGGAAGAACTGTCCGGCCAGTCCTCACCAAAATTAGGGTACGACAATGAATTAAAATAAATATTTATTTCAAAATTTGCGGCTATTTGTTTAAAATTGAGAATTTTACAGTCAAAATAAAAACAAAAATGGTAGTACTGGAACTGCCAATTCGCAACAAAATCAATAGGTCTGGTTCTTGGCTTAGTACAAATGTTTGTATCAAATTTGTGATTATCAGATACAAATTACAACCTGAACCGAGAGAACAAGAAATTGACTTCAATATAATGAACATACAAACCTGATTTTTTAAGACAAAATTCAATGAAAATAATTAAGACAACATTCAAAGAAAATTATTCAAACAAAATTCAAGGTGCATGCGCCAACTACAAACGTTTTGTTGTTTCCATCTTAATAACGAATTGATCAGTGTTGCCAGGTCAGTACAAGCCAAAGCACTGCAAATTCACTTCAGAGCTTGTGTATATATATTTGAATTTGATTTATTGGTGCCAAAATTTTCCTGAGGTCATGAAATGAGAAACATTTCCACCCCCAACTCTGGGGACTAATACCACACCAAACGTAATAAGTAGATTTTTTAAAGAAAACCTACTTAAAAAGATACAGTGCAGTGAAAGGGGTGACAGAGATAACAAAAATTTTTTATCATTTCTCTTTCTTCCAACCTTCTTCAATCCTTTAACTGAGGACAATTGAAATAATGAAAATAATGAAATATGTATTTATTTTACAGTACGGCTCAGGTTATTTTGAGATCATAATAATCGGTAGCCTATTTTATCAGTAAGAATATGAGCTTGGTGATGATAGAATAATAAAACAAATTGGTTCAGTAGTTTTGAAGATTACCCATTATACACATACTTACAGAACACAAAAGTACAGATAGAAAGTGACATATAAACTTTCAATAACCTATGAAGATGACAAAATAATGTTGAATAGCCAATGAGAAACAACATTGTATTAGTACGCCTTAAACATCAGAGCCAACTTATTTGGTACGGAGTATAAACAAATGAATAATTTACATGAACAGGCATATTCCGTTTCGGGTACAGCAGGAACATTTACCATTTCTTTCCTCACATTAGTCCACAATGCCCACAAACTCTGCGTATTGTGGATAGGAACTTTGATAAGTTTTTTCAAACTTTTGAAGTAAGAAAATAACCGGGTGTCTTTTCAAAAAAGGAAAAAGCCTCATTCCTCTTTCAAGAAAACACAATTCACCTCTCCATAAATCTGTTTTGAGTTGATGACAGATGCATACGCGTGACACTTGAGCACACCCAGAGACAGTTGCGTACACGGGAGTCCAATCGAGTGTGATATTTGATCGAGTGGTAGACGTGAGAGCTAATAGTATATTAAAAAAAAAAAAGTACGAAAGAGCTACGTACGAGTTACAAAAGAGCCACCCGAGAAAGACGAGTGGTTTAATGTTAAGTTTAAAATTGTTTTTATTAACTGATAGAAAAAAAAAAAAAATCATTACTCATAATATGACAGTCACAGAAAATCGGCAAAGTAACATTGAATCTACCAGTCCTATTACGCCAGGAAAAAGTGCGAAGGAAAATTGAATGATAGAGAGAAATGGATATATATGCAAGTGTCACTAATTCAACAATTAATTGCTTGTGTACGCTAGTGTCACGAACGCATCTGTCACTACATCTTTTTTTTTCATCACGTAAATTAGAAAATAAAATTCTTAGCAGCGTGGGAGAAATAAGATTCCAATTTTTTACCTTCCTCACTCTTCAATCCTTTTCATACTCAAGAACGAATAAAATGTGAGTTTTCGAACTACGTTCAAGAAAAACTCTGTATGCAGTTGTTCATTATATGAAAATCAGCGTATTAATTTTTGCATATACCCTTCGTTCAGGCATGACCTAAAACAATCGAGAATCAGATCACCTATACCTAACCTTCACACCACACAGCATCTTTAAATTACAATTCTATAAGGAAAGAAAGTTTCGAAAATTAAATAAAAAAGATTTCATTTTAAATCTGATAAATTCCCCGCCCACACATAATCCTACAAAATGACAAGACAATAAATTGACGATTTCGCCAGTGAACCATAACTACAGACAGAGGGCCACAGTTAATGAAACACGAAGATTTAATTCAGCAGCAAAAAAGAAGCAATAGGTAAAATTATAAATGGTTGAACGACCAAAAAATCGTCATATAATACATGATTATTCAAATTCCTTGAGTGGGAGAAAATGAGAAAAAAAACGCAAATTGAATTAAATATATGAATGCATGATACGAAAATCGTATAAACATTGCGAAATGAAAACTAAACACTAAGTAACACTCGTAAACGCATCAATAACCATCATGAGAGGGAGGAAAAGGAAGAGAGAAAAAATGAGAAATGTAAATTCAAGCACAGTTAATGCAAAAATAAAACTAATAAGTACGCAAAACCATTTCGAAAAATAAGAGCATAAATATGACACAAAAAAACAAAAATATAACGACTTACTCGTTTCTAAATATTATTTCCATGTCAACTGAAACATTAACACGGATGCATTTTGTAATTTACTTATTTTATTACGAAATTCGCAATAACAGCGATATAATATGAATTTCATTTTGAAGCGTTGGTTTTGAAACATTAGTCGCGAGTCTTACAAGGTACCTAAAAGGTCAGGAAATTGGGAAAAAAAAAACAGTCTGTCCACTTATATATCGAAACTAAAGAACGGGAAGATGCGAAAAATTTAACAAAAAAAGCAATTTTGTTGGACCTTTATCTCTGAACAGATTAGGAAAGAAAAATGTCAATCGCTACCAAGGACACAAAGCACAAAAATGACGTACCTAACTTATTGTTAGCGATGAAACGTAAAATTTGACTTATCTGAAATTTAAAAAATTTATTTCAAAGTAGAAACTTTACTCGTTACTTGTAACAAAAAAAAATAAAATAAAAATAACATTATCCAACATACGGCTAATTGGTATTACCACAGAGCTGAAAAAGTGCTGATTTTAAAGAGCATCCAGTTTTTTGAACGGGTAAAACTGAGTAAGACACTTCCTGCGGAACGCCCTGCACAAGCAAATGGTCTAAGCATGTGTTTCTAACGCTTTCTTGGCACAATTCAAAGCTCGTAGAGATGAATAAAATGGTTAATAAACGTTGATAGAATATTTTCCTACAGGAGGGAGAAAAGTAAACCAGTGATTCGCAAAAACATGTAAGTATATGATTACTAATTAACAGTTTTCATGAGAAGTACACTCTGATCATAGGAAGAATCAGAGAAACCGGATGGAAGAAGAAAAAATCTCATTTCAAATTCAATTTTTCTAGATCTAGGCATTAGGATAATCACGTAGAGTTGCGAAAAATTTAAAGGGAATATAACAGTTTGTAGTCCCCTTTTCGGCCACGTTAATAAGAAAATGTACGGATAGAAAGATAACGTATTTCTTATTTTATTAATTTCAGTTATTTTACTTTACTTCTTCCTGGGCAAATTTTACAGTGTATACATCTTAGCGTTTGGTCTAGCACTCTAGTAGGGGTTAAAACGGGAATTACGATCGTAACTCGTACATTTTATGATACTGTAACTGTAGGCATGTAGGTATGTGGTTGTGTGCGTGTGCAACGCGCATGCTCACATCCACACTATTTTGTTTACACATCAATCTTAAAAAAGCCCCATTGGAATCCATACCTTTTTTTTCTCATTTGCTTATCATCTCCTTTTATTTTTAAAACTTTAAATTCATTGAGAAAACTGAATAATTATTATGATTTAATAAGATACTGATTTTTAAATTCTTTAGTAAAGTTTAACCACACGCACTCAGAAGTATAAGGCTCTCATTACAATCATGCGACTACTAATGCCAAAAGTCCGGAATGGAAACATGTGACAATCTTTCTTTACTTATAGACTCAGATTTGTCTCGAAACTTTTTTCGTCAATTTTTTTTGGAAAACTACTGAACTAATAGGCACCAAACTTCTATCAAACTTGCACATGCATAAGAATGATAAATCGTGAAAATTTCAGCCTGATCCCTTTCGTAGTTTCTTCAAAATTCTGGAAAAACCACTTTTCAAGGAATTTTTTATTCTCTAATTTTTTCGGAAACTAATAGACCAATAGGCATCAAACTCCTTTCAGACCTGGTCCTATATAAAGACTACGAAAAACTACTGAAACAAACATAATTTTATTCAGAAATTAAGACTATCGGAGCAGCCATTTGGAAAAAAAATTTTTTTTGATAAATTTCTAAAAGCTATAAATGTCTTTAACGATAGTTAATTCTCCCCCTTTCATCTTCTATAGCAGAAAATTTTGACGTGATTGCATCTACATTTTCTCAATTTGACAATATCTAAATGCCATCAAAACATTAGAGACATTAACTATGACATGTTATAGGTACTCTGTCGAGAGAGAAGAAAATGAGAGGGCAGGAAAAAAAAGCAACAAAATAAATACTCACTTTGTCCTTTATTTGAACTGTAAATTAGCGTAGATGATTGTCGAGCCGAATAGGGAGAATTTTTAATAATGGACCGAGGTGGTTCTGCCGATTTCACACATGAATTTGGCACCGTTTTTGACGTTTGATTATACTGTGGTGGCACTGCTGCAGATTGTTGATGATCTAGATTTTTAACCAATTCGTTTTGTAAGGAATTTTAATCGGCTGATTTGCGCGACAAACGATTCGTCGCGCTAATTTGCAAATTTCCCATATTTATACTATTTTTCTTTCTCTTTCCATACCCATATATTTAGTCACTCTACTCACTCGAATTCTCTTCCGTTTGACCATTTTCCGACGTCAACGTCCTTTTTTGCTCCATTTCTGCTTTTTTCTTCAAATCACCATGATACGCGACATTGCTGCAAACAATTACGAGTAATTAGTGAAACGTGGCATTATTGGTGATACAAATTGTTTGTTTCGATGAGCAGGCAAAAATCGACGATCGAACGACGGCAGGCGATGTCGGAAAGTAAAGACGGAATGGGAAATGCATTTTAAAGAAAGTATGACTAACAGATAGAAATAGCCATGACAACAACAGATTAAGTACAATCAATTTTTGAGACAAACGAAACGCATTACACTCACATAATTCGAATCCAAAAGGCAGACGGATTTTACTGTTAAATTATTACAGGCCGACTTCAATAAATATTCCTTAGAATGTTTAGCATAAAAATGAAATCAATCGAGAGCCTTTAAATAATGCTTTGACTGAGACATTTTTGCCTACAGAGGCAAGGCGAGCGAAAAAGCTATTTTCGCGAATCTTTGAGCAATACCAGTTCAAGTGAAAGATTCCTAAAGAGCTTCCTACTTCTCTCACACAAATTTTTCAACGTCTTTCTTCTCTAAGGTGCCTTACCATCTAGGTTAAAAGTGCCCTAAGTTCACTGTTAGACTGAGTGAACTGAAGAACCTCATTATATTGAAACACTCAATTATTCAGAAGCTTTAATTTACGATTCAAAGTTGAATTACTAAACTTGGCGTCACATTGTACGAAAAAGCTGACTTCTGAAAAATAATTAATGAAAATTCCGATCTCGTTCATTAATTTAAAAACTATTTTGGAGAAAAAAAAATACTGACTAATTTTCAACATCAAATCCAAAAATCTTCTGAACATTTTCTTACATGAGATTTCCAAAACTCTCTCAATTCATACAAGATGGAAAAAATACATGTGGAAAGTTTAACATAAAGCAGAAACGCAAACTATTTTCTTATTATAACAACTATCTCGAATAAAAAGCATAAAATGGAATTTAAAAAATCTCAGATAGACCCTCAACTTCTGGCAGTCGTTTTGTTAATTGACTGCTAATAAGTTTTAGCTGACGAATACTGAATAAAGAGAGCTCATAAAAATAGTTTACGAAGCATAACGAAATTTTTCCAGACCCTCGCATAGAAATTATTTTAAAAACTTCACGTATTTAACAACAACGAACAATAATGAAAACAAACCTTTGAATTTGTGAATTTTGTTTCAACCTCAGCGTTTCTGGATCATCCGCCACCTGAGTAAGTTTTCCTTTCGTTTTCTCGAAATCAGCGTGGTATTTAGCCTGCGTAATGGGTATAAAACGACATTAAAAAATGATTTGAGCATAGAGAAGTTAACAAAATCGCGTAAGAATATCACAGAGCACTCACATTCGATTGTAATCTGGTATTCTCAGCGATACGCTTCAGTTCCGGAGTTTCAGCAACACTGGTTGCTTTCACTTTCGGCACGTGCCTATGAAAATACAAGCGAAAATTAAGTTCAGAAAAAACTCTAGCGCAGTAATGCTTCGCTAAAAAACTAAGTTTGCAGATGGAGATAAAGATAGAGATGGGGATGGCGATAGAGACAGATATAGCAGTGGAGATAAAGTGGAGGCGGAAAGAGAGGGATAGAGATAGAGGGGCAGGGGAGAGAAGGGAGAAAGAGAAAGAGATTGAAAAAATTGTAAAATAATATCGATAGTGATCTATATTTATATCGATAGCTATAGATATATCGATATTTCATTTCCAGTTTTAGGTTAAGAAATTACAAAAAACTATCAATAATTATCCATATCTTTAACAAAAAATTGATTTGTCGATGTTTCATCATAAAAACCGCTTTTCCAGAGATTTTTTGTTTCCAGTTTTCTCAGGAACTACTAAACCAATGAGAACCAAACTTCTTTCAAACTTGCCCCCATACAGTAGCTATTTTTTGTGAAAATTTCAGCCCTATTGGTTAAGTAGTTATCTCAAAACTGTAAACACAAATTTTTTCCAGAAATTTTTCTTTTCGACTTTTCTTGGAAACTACTGAATTAATAGGCACCAAACTTCTAAGAAACTTGCACCAAAATAAGGAAAGTTTATCGTGAAAATTTCATCTGGATCTTTTTTGCAATTTTCTCAGAATCCCAGAAAAATGACTTTTCCAGAAATTTTTTTTTCAAATTTTCTCAGAAACTAATGAACCAATAGGTAAAAAACTTCTTTCAGACCTGCTGCGATAAGAAAACTATCTCTTCTAAAAATTTTATCCCTATCCAGCTGGTAGTTTTCTCAAAACTGTGAATATAAAATGTTGAGCGATACATACATATATAAATATAATAAACGTACAGCCCCTTTTTTTAGGACGAAAATACGACAAAAATTATTGCAACAAAAACATCACGAAAACCATTTCAAACCAAATTAAATACAAAATTATTTCAGACAAAATTCAATGTAAAAAAAACTGACGATGAAAGGGAGAAAGAGAGACAGAACAAAACAAAAAAACAAAAATCGAGTGTTCAATAAAAAAATAAGCATCCAGAAAGAAAGAAGAATGTAAAATAAAAAAATTAGAAAAACAGTCATATGTATATACTAGTATATACATATATACATAGTGCTTTCTACACAATATTTTGTCACCTATCACACGTATTATGTATACAATTCTGATCATCCAGGATGTGTAACTGTAGCAAATGGAAAGGGGTCGTGGCCCCTCCGCCCAGACTAGTGGGTATATATATAAAGAATATTAGGTCAAAATTAAATAAGTTTACACTTTGAGGATATATATATGATGGAGACGACAAAGAACAGTTTTAATATGGGGTTGAGTGTCCAGACTAAAGATGCCGCGTGCTGGCATACAAAGTACTCCAGACTGAATACCCCAAACAATCAGAATCAAAAATTGGTGTAAAAGTGAGGTACTTTGTGCGCCAGTGTTTATAAACAAATGCACATTGTGAGATTGTCCTCCAATCAGATATTTAGTTGGAAGTACACGCATTTGTAGAAGCCCTTTCTATAGGCAGGACACCAAAACTGCCCTTGTGTCATCTCCATCATATATAAATCTTCAAAGAGTTTATGTTGAAAATACGTTTTTAAAAGATAAGATTTTATTTATTTTTTTTGGCTTTAGCTTCATGTGAAATAAATATTATATTGGTATATTTTAAAATTGCAGTAGTGAGTAGAATAAAAGCTTATAAAAATGGGAGCAATCGTTTTCTTTTCTCATGAAACGGATAATTTTCCCCACCTCTATAACCCTTCCACAAGATCAATTTTAATACCCCATTTGCAAGCAAACTGGGTAAAAACAAAGAATCAAACAAATTGTAATACATAAAATAGACTCATGAAATAAGGCAATTAACGAAGCGATACAAGGCCATTTACCCACATTAAAAAAAAAGGCAAACTGGGTAAAAATAGAAAAAAAGAAGGCATGTAGGCATTTAGGGGTAAATTCTTCAATTATTGAAGTATAGGGATAATGGAACAAGCACTAAGTCACCATAGTTGGTGTAACAAGTTAGAAGAGAGAGTTATATCGAGGTATTTCTTTAACTATCTAATACTAGACTAGTAAAGCTCCAAAAGACCAATTTACTTTTTAATGTCATGACATGGTGGCAAAAAAGTAGCCAATCCTAGCGTACATTCTGTGTATTTTCAACTTTTTGCTTGAATTCACTGATCAAGAATACATCTGACAAAGACATTCTTTAAATTCACAAAGATAGCGTACATAAATACAAAGCAAAATACATCAAAAGGTATGCTCTGCTTGCCTATTTAGTGCCACCATGCCTAACCAGAAATCATCTTTCTTTACTGTTCCAGTACTATATATCAAAAAGGTATTGTTATCTCTATTTCACTCATTGCCAATTTATAAGAATCAGATCAAATGCAGCAAAAAAATAATTCATGAGGATTATGAAACTTCTTTTTATATGATTTTAGTAAGTTTGACAAACATAATTATGAACAAATCAAGAATAATCTGAAACATTACAAAAATTACTGAGTAATAAATTACTATGTTTACATCTGATTACATTTCTCGCAATGAGTGGAAGAGAGGCAGCACTACCTTCTTCATAGCTCTTTGTCTTTTTAAGAGGTTCTCGCCACTTTGTATACATCTGGCTTGACAGTAGTACGTTCCATTACCCCTATACTTTAATGATTTGAATTAGCAAAAGTAACACTCAAATAATTGAGGCAGTATCGATTTTGAGCGCTTCATTTTATAAATTTTAAAATAAATAAATATATATATATATATTATCATTGGCCATAACTTGATAAAATATCTCTGCTGTGCATCAACCTCAATAAGTGAATTGACAAATTTTGTAATGGCTGCCATTCAAAAACCAGTTGACCTATTTCGTTCAAATTCAATACCAAATCAGTCCCTAATAGACTTCAACTGCCATCCAAATTTTAAGCCAAAATCTTCAAATTTACGGGAGTTACCGGGATGAAAACAAGGTGGATTTGCAACATAACAAATTATTTGCAATAAATATTGACATAAATTGAAAATTTGAAATAAGCAACAAAAATAGTACCGACCCCAGCGCTAAATGCTGCAGTACACGCTTCTGACCTATTATATTAATTCCTGTATAAATGATAACTTTGAGTGGCACATCTATACGAAGTATACTATTACTTATCTATGAGGGGATTGCAATTATTCCTCGATTCAAATAGGGCTTATTTGATGAGATATTTTCATAGAACAGAGAATATCGGACAGATCATAGACATTAGACATTCAAAAACTCGTTAAGAAAAAAGAGCAAAGCTCATCAAAAATTACAGAGAGAAATTTTTCTCACCAGCCATTATTCTTGTGCGTTCTACAACATTTTATGTACATCAACTTGACTAAGTCTCAATCGAAGCCTCTTCTATGGTATATTTAGGTGTTTAGGTGGTACGGGGATTCAAACCCGTACCGGCTGAACACCCAAAACCTCCCTCATTCACTGTCACAAAAGGCAGCACCGTACTCACTCAGCCACGGTGCCGGTGTTTGAGGGAGTATGTACTTATATGTGCCGACATAGGGTGGCGCCTGCCACACCACTCCCCCCAGTATAGCGGAGCGTAAATACGGCTTCCTATACAGAGGCGCCTAGGTAGGGACGTTCACCGGAACGTGGTGATGCCCTTCCTTCCATCACCGCTCCGTGGCATACGCCCACCAGCACCGTCACACACGGAAACAGCAGTGTGACGCACCACAGTTACAGTTGGTTCAACTAGTGTCCGAGAGATGGCGTGAATAACCATCCCTCAGATCACGTCGGGGTCACCACTTTAGGTGTTCAGGCGGTACGGGGATTCGAACCTGTACTGGCCGAACACCCAAACCTCCCTCGTTCACCGTCACAAAAGGCAGCACCGTACTCACTCGGCCACGGTGCTGGGTGACGGTGTTCGAGGGAGTATGTACTTATATGTGCCGACGTAGTGTGGCAGCCACCATAGTATAAATGATAATCAACTGTACGCAATTGACATAATTACATTTTTTTAATAGGGTAAAAAAATTTAATTACTCCGTCGTGTCCTTCAGAAAAAGTCACATGTTTTCTGATTACGCTATTTTTAATTTTTATTCAAAACGATAATGTTTCTTAAGAGCAAAACAGTGTAGAGAAAATTCTTCAATTCATTTTTAGATCTCGATGAAATTTTTTTTATAATTCTACCCGATTTAACTGATACAAAAAACCGTCAAAACTATTTCTAGCAATTGAAAAAAGGCGTTTTCACAGCGTACTTCTTGATGCAAATCAATAATCAAATCACACAACTATATAGAAAAGCAATAATTAATTCCTTCGCATTTTTTTCGCTTAAAATACAAATTGTAAGGTAAATTTGATTGTAAGAAATTTGAAAAATATTTCAAGAAATTCCCTATTCAAAACTCTACTCAAATAATCCGAAATCTCAGTTACGAAAAATTTTGACGGAAATTCGATACTTCAAGATACTGGATGACAAATCAAAAGCAAGGGAAAATGGTCTATTAGAGATCATTACGAAGTAAAATATACAGAGTTTTCGAAATAAATTTCGAAGTTGAATACTTTAGCAATATCATGGATTTCTCAGGGATCAATGTCCCCACACTACCACCATGCCTACACAACAATTTATTACATAAGAAACAAAAACTAAATCAGAGACGCATGTAACGCGTTGCAAATGTACACCTAATGAAAAAATATTTCTATATCGGGTTCTAGGAAGCAAAACAGAATTCAATGGAAAAAATTTCGAATTATTAAATAATGTAGTTCAAGTTTCTTAAAAACAAAAACTCGAATCGTTCGACATAAGGAAAAAATTGAGAAATAACTCAATAATTCAACTGGAAACCGAGAGGAAATGGATAAATGTAGAAATTTTAAAGGAAATTCGAACAAAAAATTAAAATGTAGAACCGCAACTATTGTAGAGAAGTGATTCTTTCAGTATCTATTTACAATAATGAAATTAGGTTAAAATTAAGATATGCTCCATATTGGCCTTACGAGAGGTTTATCGTTGGAAGGGGCGCAAGGGATGTATCCAACGAAACTCAAACTGGACATCCTCAAAATATCTCTGCCGCTCATCAACCGCGGTAAGTGTGTATTTTCCAAAAGTGTCAAATTTTGTAATGATTGCCATTCGAAAACAAGACGACCGATTTCGTTCAAATTCAATTCTAAACCAGTTCCTAATAGGCTCCAACTTCCATAAAAATTTCAAGTCAAAATCTTTTAATTAACGGGAGTTATCGTAATGACAACATGGTGGGTTTGCAACACTTTGAGAACCCTTTCCTTCGAAACTAGAGGATGAATTTCAAAAATTTTAACACGAATGTGCAGCCCATGAAAGCTTCTAACTATTCCAAGTTTCATTGCCATAGGTCAAACAGCGGAGGCTCCACAGACTTTCAAAAAGTGCTAAAATGAGCAAAAAGTTGAAATATATATATATGTATATTTTGTGCAGAGATGAATTTGAGTGACCTATTTATTCGTGATTTACGACTCATGATCGGCGCTATTCCACAGGTCTCGCTCCCAAGTCCCGCCAGTGCACTGAATGGAATAGTTGTATTTTTTTGAGGAAAATACACTAAAACTAGAGACAGGATTACTGTATAGGATTGGAAATAGATTTAGCTGGTGAGTTACCCACCAAAATGGACTTACCGAAACAATGAATGCAAAATCTGAACTCAACCTCTCAAAACATCTCAAAACATGAGCACGAAAGTAATACACCAAATGTTGCAACGGTTTTGAATAGAAATTGAGAAAAACGTTAACTCCACCATAAGAAAATTTATATTTTCCAACTCTATGTTCCAACTTTTTCATAGTTTCGTCTAGCCTTTCATGCTGAAGATGTAAATAATTGCATGATGCAATTCAATGCGATGCATTAGAGCCTTCACAGCAATAAACGAAACAAAACAGCGCCACAGCAAAGGTGTACTCCTCACTCAAAACAAGAAACAAGTTGATAATCTTTAGAGAAACTGTAAAGGACACGGGACAGAGGAAAACAAAACATATCAAGAAACTGATCTAGTAATACTCACGCTTCACAATAAGGATCTTTATTGAAGCCTTTGTAATTCCGCATATTTAGAGTCATTCCACATGACTGACATTTAAAACACTGTTTATGCCATAACTGTAACAAATAAAATAAAAAAAAGCAATAATCTATTAATCAACAAAGCCATATAAAATTTTCCTAATTGAATTAAAATGAGCTAAATAAGGGCAGGAGATAGCGTAATTATGCATTACATAATGCATTCCACGCAACAAAGTGTGGGAAAAACGGAGTAATTATGAAAGATGATAATTTCAATACCAAAACATGAAAAATCTCTTACTTTATCTAAACACTTTAATTCTTCTATTGGATACACAGTTTTATCGCAGCGGGCGCACTTCTTATTCATGATTTTTCTGACAATGAAACACTTATGTTATAACTAATAAACGAGGAATTTTAAACTAAATAATTCCAGTTGGTAATTTTAAGTTTGTTACTCTACCAAACATTTGTGAACATTTGATTTGATAAAATATAAAATATAAATAAATTAACAGGAGACAACAATACAGTGGTGTGCTTGCCTCTGTTCTAAGCTGGCTTTGAGCGAATTCGAAAGTCAAAAAAGAACTTTACTCACTCGCACTCTCAAACCCAAACGTCAACAAAAATGTTTTCGTAAGCAAACCTTCGAGGATATATATATATGATGGAGACAACACATGGGAAGTTTCGGTGTTATACCTATAGAGAGCGCTTCTACAAACACGTATACTTTTAACTAAATATCTGATTGGAGGAAAATCTCGCAACGTTTATTTGTTTATGTTGTTCTACACTCAACCTACAATCGCTCCCTAACCGTTAGCGCTACTACTTTAAACAACGTAAACTAACACTTTCAGGTTGTGCGAACAAACGCGACTTTTTTTGTCCGTTCACCCGAGAACGCTGAAACTCGTTTCCCACTCAAACTGTAATCTCGTAATGGAGGGAGATCGTTCATCTTCCTCAAACTTATAATTTGTATTCTCGATCATTGCATTAAGGTATCTCTAACTAACTTATTCCTTTCTTTGGATTTCAACCTCACTTCATGGTAGGCAGAGCTGCGATTCCTGAATAGTTAGTACAGAGTGATACTTAAGCTTTCAATTTAATTTTTTGATATAGTTGTGAGAATTATAGCAAATTAAATTATACTCATGACTATTATTCTCACGTATCATTTGTGGTGGCAACACTGTCGGTATGTTTTTTGTAATCTGTGATTTTTAGTGTTTTGTAACAAACTGTGATAATGTTTAATCATACGCCTCTAGTCGCTTTTTAATACTCATATTGTTAACATCTCCACCATACTTTATGTAGAAATAAAAGTTCGTAAATTAAGTGAATATTGTGTTTTTATTTATGTGATCGTAATGTGTGCGTCTAGTCTTTGATCGATGTCGTGTGTAGTTTAGGTTTGTTTTATATGTTTCTAGTCAACTCGATCCGTTGATAATTCCTCATCTTCTCACAATAGTATCCAAAAAGTGTAAGGAACTATAAGTGTGAGAAGATGAGGAAATATCAACGGAATGAGACGACTAAAAACATATAAAACGAACCTAAACTACACACGACATCGAACAGAGACTAGACGCACACATTACGAACACATAAATAAAAACACAATATTCACTTAATTACGAACTTTTATTTCCACATTAAGTATGGTGGAGATGTTAACAATATGAATATTAAAAAGCGACTAGAGGCGTATGATTACACAATATCACAGTCAGGTACAAAACACTAAAAATCACAGATTACAAAAATATATCAACAGTGTTACCACCACAAATGATACGTGAGAATAATAGTCACGAGTATAATTTAATTTGCTATAATTCTCACAATAAGCTTTTATTTTCGTTAAAAGTTGTTTTCTTTACGAAATATATTTTAATTCAAGAGTTGTTAACTCAAGTGAATTTTTTTTCGTTTAATTTTTCGAAAAGTTCATTGAAAATTATTCGAAGGTTACTTCAATCATATTGGCGCCAAATTAACTTAATGCCATTTTAATCATCTTCCAAAAAATACTGGATAGTCTTTTTGTGGCAAGGTGAAACCAAAATCTTTTTTTTTCGTGGGATTACTGATTACTTCGGACCTGGATCGTCTGTTACAGCAAGGTGAAACATAGTAAATTCAAAAATCGGAGATCACTGTTGCATCAAACGAAGTCATCGTAATTTTCAAACATCATCATAATCAAAATTTCATCGATTGAATGCTGCTGATTTCGTATGCTGCCAAGACTGAAATTTTCTGAGGACGACCTGAAATTAAACCAAGTACTGACCCACGGGAAAATGCCGATTACTCACAAACTCAGCTGGGAGATATTCAATGGAATTCCGCAAGTCACTGGAAATGTAATTTTTGATACTTTCAAATTATATATTTCATTTACTATTGCGGAAAACGATGGGATATATTCAGTGATTTTGTGGGACATTGAGCGAATTTAGTTACATAAAAATTAATTTTTTTTCTCCTTGAAATTATTTTTCTTCATTCCATTAAATTCCAAAACGCTTAAATTCAAGAACCCCCTTTAGTTCGGTAAAAATCAAGTGAAATTTCACAGGATGATTAAGCTTAAAAATAAGTTCGAATAAACCAGGTTACGAATGGTAAGGCTTTGGAAACAAATTTCTAACTGCAGATCAAATTGTGAAGGAACAATAAAAATTAAAGGAAAAGAATACAAAAAATTATTAGATATTTTTCAAAACGAAAAAATAATAGAAGTAAGAATAAATTTAGTTGAATTTCCATTCTGGAAAACATTTTCGGGAGAAATTATCTTAGAAACTTTCTCAGTAAATGTTGGTGGAATAATTCATTATAAAAGAGGTATCGAAGTCGCAAAATTTGTGGAAATTTCAAAAAATATTTTTAGTATACAAGCTTTGGACTCGAAAGAATCTTTCAGAATTTTTCTTGAAAATTTTGAAAGAGAAAATCCACTTTAAAAACACTTAAAATTACAAAAACCAAAAAATATAATATAATAATAATAAGTAAAATACTTTCATAGTTGAACAAATTTCATGTTTCAACAATTTATTGTCACAAAAGAAAAAATCCTTTGTCACATTGAGCAAGTTTAATACTAAAATTTTCATGTCATAAAATTCCTTTGTTTGGAATACCAATGTATAAACTTGAAAACTTATTACAATAAAATATTATAGATAGTATTCAAGGACAATTTTCAATACATCTTTTGTCATAAACAATCACAAGAATTCAAATTTAAACAGGACTTATTCAAGTTTATTTTTGAAATATATTCTCAATTGGAATATTTTTTTTCTTTTCATACACGAATTACATTACGAAAGATTAACAATTTAAAATAAAAAATAAAATAAAATTGTTTTTTGGAAATTAATTTTTTGAAAATTGATTTTTAATTTTTTTTATTTCTTTTAATTTTTTTTCAAAATTGAGTTATCAGAACTAAGTACATTACCAAGTACTCCAGAAAGCGTGAATACAGCAAGCGAAAGAACCGCTACACCATCCCCTCAAGGAGGATCAGGCTCTGGGAGTACACACCCTCAAGTACATTATGTCATGCCAGCTGATGAAACTATACGTCCAATGCAAGGTCCAAGTGGGAAAATATTTGATGGTCAATATTACTTGTACTGGAAACGGATGATAATAGCCTTGATAAGGGGTTTGGGATATTGGGATGTTTTTGGTCCACACCCTGAACTTAAAATTTATATCGAAAACATGGATAATCTACAATATAGACCATCTTCGAATTCTGCTAAAGCTTATTTTAAAAAGCAGGAATGTGCAAAAGCATTTATCATGGAACGAATGACATATAATGTATCAAAACAAATTAGAGAATGTAAAATGGTAGATCAAATTTTTGAAAAATTGGATATAACCTATGGTTCCAAAACAAAAATAGTCGCAAATATGGCAAAATCAAAATGGACTGCTTTTAGATTTACACCAGGTGGAAATATAAGAGGTTTCGTAAACAAATGGGACATACTTGTACAGGAAGTTTGTGATGCAGGGAAAGAAGTATCTGAAGAAGAAGAATTAGAAAATCTTCAATTAGCATTAGGATATGAACAAACCATAGCAAAAATGCAATTTGATAATCTCCCTGAAAATAAAAAAAAATCTAGAAGTATTTAAACAGATATTAAAGGAAGACGGTGATCAAAAAATAAGAGATAAACAAATTAAATTACAATATCAATCGTCTATCAAAAAATTTGATAATAATGGAAATAAATTTAAAAATAATAAAACGAATTATAATAATAATAAAGACAATAGATGGAACAGAAATAATAATTATAGATGAAATAATAATACAAACGGTAATAATAATGGAAATACAAATAATAACAATTATAGAAATAATAACTCAAGAAATGAAAATAACAATCATAATAATCAAAGTAATTATAATAAAAATCAAAATAATAATAGAAACAATGATCAATTGTCCAGAAAAAATAATAAAGAAGAAAGATGTTTTATATGTAATCAAACGGGACATTATAAAAATAAATGCCCTGATTATAAACCAGAAAATAAGGAACAAAATAAAGAAAAACAAAAAATAAAGATAAAAAAGAAGAAGAGAGACAAATTAAATTGTCATACATGGTAAAAAAATACAACAAAACGAAGACTGGCTACTAAAAAATTAATTAAAGATAACACAAAAAATGAAAATTATGTACACTTAAAAAAAAATGTTACTTGATGGGGGGCGGAGGTCCATCTCACATCAAATATGGAAAAATTAATTAATATAACAAAATTTAAAATTCCAGTAAAATTACAATGTGCACTTAAATATACGTATTTGTATGCCACACATATGGGGAATATGAGAATATTAGTTGAAAATGAAAATAATATTCAAACAGCAATCGAATTATTAGAAGTACATTATGTACCTGATCTGTCATTAGACATTATGTCTGGAATTAAAGTAACAGAATCTGGAATTTTACATATGGATCAAGGAAAAGAAAAAATACAAACATATTTTATAGAAACAGGAGACATTTTATTTACATCTTATAAAATTGATGGAGTCTTTCAAGTAAATTATGATTACATAAACATAACAAAAAAATGTATGCCCGTCACCCAAAACCAAGATGACGATGAATGGGACTCTTTCTCTGTCGAACTAGAAATAGAAGAAGAGGAAGAAGAACCAAATAATAATAATTTAGAAGAAATTAATGAAAATAATAATATTACCACTGAAAATAATAATAATGAGGATAATAATGATGATAATAAAAAAAAATAATAATAATATTACAGATAATTCATTAGAAATAATCCAAAATAATACAAACAACCATAAAAAAATGATTTGGCATAGACGTTTGGGTCACTTAAATGGAAAATACATGAGATACCTACATAAAGTCACAGTAGGAATTCCAAAAACAATTATTTTTAAAGATGATGATTTTATAAATTGTGAGATTTGCAAGATAGCTAATAGCCAACGTCTAGGACATAATAATGTTAGAAATAAACCCCAAAGAAGACTGGAAATTATATCATCTGATATCATGGGACCATTCACACCCACAATAGCTAACCAAAAATATATACTAACATTTATTGATAATTATAGCAAATACACCTTCGTGATACCTATATCCAATAAAAGTCAGGTATTTACTGAATTTAAAAATATTTTTCTTTCAATGAAAAATAAATTCCCTGAAACACCAATAAGCCAAATAAGATGTGACAATGCAAAGGAATATATGGATCAAAAATTAATGAAATTTTGTGAAGAAAATGGAGTTCAAATTGAAAATGTGGTTCCTTACTCGCCGGAACTGAATGGGGTTGCTGAACAGCAGAACCAAACCTTAATGAAAAGAGTAAGAAGTCTACTAATTGATGGTTATCTGGATATTAAATATTGGGCACATGCAATAGCTACAGCCGCATATTTAATAAACAGATCACCGACAAGAGTAAACTTAGAATACAAAACTTCATACGAAATTTTTTTTGGTAAAAAACCAAACTTAGACAATTTAAAAATTTTTGGATCATTAGTTTATAGGCATATTCCGTTAGAAGTTTGACAGCAAAATGCAACTAAGTCAAAAAATAGAAATGAACAAAAAATAGATCCAAAATTTGCACCAAGGGGAGAGAAAGGTATACTCATGGGATATACCACTACCGGATATTGCATAAGAGACCCTTTCTCAAATAAATTCAATATATCTTGTGATGCCAAATTTGATGAAAATAAAAATATATCAAACCTTAAAAATTTTGAACAAGAACTGGTACTTAAACCAGCAAACTTTGTAAAAAACATAGTTAATATAAATACTTTTAATATTACAAAAACTATAGACAATAGGTGGATCGAAGACTGTATACCAACATGCTATAAAGATATTAAAAATAATCCTTTTAGGAAAGAATGGATGAAAGCTATTGAAGATGAATTTATTTCATTAGAGGAAATGGATGTGTGGAAATATGTGGACTATGATAAATCTTTAAAAACAATTAATACAAGATGGGTTTTTGTAACCAAACCAAAGGATGAAGGATACCATCAACCGAAGGCAAAATTGGTTGCGAGGGGTTTTAAGGACAGAACCGAATACGAATTGGGACAAGTATTCGCCCCAGTCGTTCCAATTTGGATAGTAAGATGGTTCCTATCAATCGTTAATAAATATGATTTGGAAATGGTTCAATACGACGTAAAAACGGCTTATTTAAATTCTCCTGCTATAGTTCCAATATATTTAAAACCCCAGAAGGTTTACTAATGGAGAGTAACAAATTATTAAAACTCAAAAAATCTATTTATGGCTTAAAAACATCATCTAAATCGTGGTATAATATGATAAACAAATATATTCTAAAAATGAACTTTGAAAGATCAAAAACGGACAAATGTCTATATTTCAAAAAATCAAATGAAAAAATAATTTTAATGATCACATATGTCGACGACATATTAATAGCCTCAAATACCCCCGAATGAATTAAAAACGTAAATGATTCCTTTAACAAAAGATTTACCATGAAAATTATTGATAACCCAAGATTTTATTTAGGATTTGAAATTATTAGAGATAGAAGAGAAAATACAATAACTCTAATACAATCACGATATATAGAAAAAATTTAAAAAAAATATAATCAAAATTAATTAAATTTCATAAATACCCCTATAGAAACATCATTAAAAATTGAAGAAGATGAAAATTGTACAGATGATACAGAATATCGTTCAATGATTGGAGCCTTGTTATATCTAGCTAGAATAACAAGACCAGATATTTCATTTGCAGTAAATTTTTTCTCGAGGTTTCAAACAAAATCAAACTCTAAATTAAAAAATCATGTAAGAAGAATATTTAAATATGTAAATACCACAAAAGATTTCTCAATTAAATTCACATCAGATAGTAAAGGCATCTTATGCCCCAGATGTAAAAGATCATGAAATAAAAATATCAAATTTAAATCTTGGAAAATCAATATCAGGATTTTTGATATATTTAAATGGGGATTTAATTAATTGGAATGTAAGAAGACAAACAATCGTAGCTACAAGCTCAACTGCTGCTGAAATTATTGCGGTATTTGATGCCTTAGACGATATACAGGTCACATTCCTTCAACAAAAAGAAATATTCCAAGAAAATGACCTAGTAAGAATTTTCGAAGATAACATTTCAGCTCTCAGAATAATGTCGGGAGGTGCTCAAAAACGAGCAAGGGCCTTAATGATAAAATGTTATGCCATTACACAATCGGTAGAGGATAAAGAAATAGAATTTAAAACTGTAGGTACAAACTCGCAATTAGCAGATATGCTGACAAAAAGTCTCGAAAAACAAAAATTTACAAATCTAGTCGATAAAATCTTAACGACATCAAACCTCTCACAATAAAATTAATTAAATTCACAATAATCATATGGAAAATCGTTTATTTTTACGGGAAGAAATATAGAAACTCAAGTCAAGAATCACTGAATACAATAATCCCGCTTTTTGTAATATAGTACATAAAAAATATAATGTTCGAGAAAAGAAAAAATCGCATGTTCAAACAAAATTAATAATATAATATACTTTTAGGCCAAATAATACTTGTTGAAACAAAATTTATTTTCGTGTAGGTATTCATTGTCATCTCTACAAATTCAGGTTTTGAATATACAGAGATCTGAATACAAATCATAAAAATGATTTCACACGTTGAGTTGATATTAGTTTATCACATTTCGGAACACACTCATTCAACAAGTACTGAACAAAATTGAACAAAATTTTTCTCGAACAACATGAAAGATCGAAAAATATACGAATCTAAATCCGTTAATATAATATATGTCGATAAAATTTTTTTCTTTTCGAACATACATCGAAATACATGTTGTAATCTAGTCATTATTTATTATTAATTTAATTTTATGTAATTTATTTTATTTATTTTTTGTTGTTTGGGAAATGAAAGTAAAAGTGTAATAATATTGTAATTCAAAATTTTTGTACTCGCGATAAATCATGTTCGCTCGTTTCGTTGGACTGTGGTGGGGTGTTGTTCTACACTCCACCTACACTCGCTGACTAATTGTTAGCGCTACTACTTTAAACAACGTAAACTAACACTTTCAGGTTGTGCGAACAAACACGACTTTTTTCATCCGTTCACCCGTGAACGCTGAAACTCGTTATCGTGAACGACGGTGTCGTACACGATTGATAACGATAATGTGACACAATATCGTTATCTCACTGACGTCATTGATCGACTCTATGACGTCAGGAGAACAAACCTATCAAACGTTACCAACTTACACAAACACAGACAACACAGACAAGTTCGTTACAAGAAATAACGAACGATGTCATTCGGCTAATGGCGACAAACGGGAAACACCACGTTCTTTTATATTTGTCTCACTAAATGGTAACAGAGCAACTACGGTCCTCGAAAAGCGTTTTATTTTGTGATTAAAAGTGAATTTACGTATTGGTATTCGAAAAGTGTTCGGTTGTGAAATAGTAGGAAGAAT